>JAGEOH010001429.1:0-20768 GCA_032207245.1 Pardosa pseudoannulata
GTTATATACGATGCACACATTAATCCGTTGAGTTATACGATGATTCACCTGTCCCGACATTAATCCGTTAAGTCGTACAAGTATCCGTTGAGTTATACGATGATTCACCTGTCCCGACATTAATCCGTTAATTCGTACAAGTATCCGTTGAGTTATACGATGATTCACCTGTCCCGACATTAATCCGTTAATTCGTACAAGTATCCGTTGAGTTATACGATGATTCACCTGTCCCGACATTAATCCGTTGAATTATACGATGCTCAAGTATCCGTTGAGTTATACGATGATTCACCTGTCCCGACATTAATCCGTTAATTCGTACAAGTATCCGTTGAGTTATACGATGATTCACCTGTCCCGACATTAATCCGTTGAATTATACGATGATTCACCTATCCGGTCATTAATCCGTTAATTCGTACAAGTATCCGTTGAGTTATACGATGATTCACCTGTCCCGACATTAATCCGTTAATTCGTACAAGTATCCGTTGAGTTATACGATGATTCACCTGTCCCGACATTAATCCGTTACTTCGCACAAGTATCCGTTGAGTTATACGATGATTCACCTGTCCCGACATTAATCCGTTAATTCGTACAAGTATCCGTTGAGTTATACGATGATTCACCTGTCCCGACATTAATCCGTTGAATTATACGATGATTCACCTATCCGGTCATTAATCCGTTAATTCGTACAAGTATCCGTTGAGTTATACGATGATTCACCTGTCCCGACATTAATCCGTTAATTCGTACAAGTATCCGTTGAGTTATACGATGATTCACCTGTCCCGACATTAATCCGTTGAATTATACGATGATTCACCTGTCACGACATTAATCCGTTGAGTTATACGATGATTCACCTGTCCCGACATTAATCCGTTAATTCGTACAAGTATCCGTTGAGTTATACGATGATTCACCTGTCCCGACATTAATCCGTTGAATTATACGATGATTCACCTATCCGGTCATTAATCCGTTAATTCGTACAAGTATCCGTTGAGTTATACGATGATTCACCTGTCCCGACATTAATCCGTTAATTCGTACAAGTATCCGTTGAGTTATACGATGATTCACCTGTCCCGACATTAATCCGTTGAGTTATACGATGATTCACCTGTCCCGACATTAATCCGTTGAGTTATACGATGATTCACCTGTCCCGACATTAATCCGTTAATTCGTACAAGTATCCGTTGAGTTATACGATGATTCACCTGTCCCGACATTAATCCGTTGAATTATACGATGATTCACCTATCCGGTCATTAATCCGTTAATTCGTACAAGTATCCGTTGAGTTATACGATGATTCACCTGTCCCGACATTAATCCGTTAATTCGTACAAGTATCCGTTGAGTTATACGATGATTCACCTGTCCCGACATTAATCCGTTGAGTTATACGATGATTCACCTGTCCCGACATTAATCCCTTGAGTTATACGATGATTCACCTGTCCCGACATTAATCCGTTAATTCGTACAAGTATCCGTTGAGTTATACGATGATTCACCTGTCCCGACATTAATCCGTTGAATTATACGATGATTCACCTATCCGGTCATTAATCCGTTAATTCGTACAAGTATCCGTTGAGTTATACGATGATTCACCTATCCGGACATTAATCCGTTAATTCGTACAAGTATCCGTTGAGTTATACGATGATCCACCTGTCCCGACATTAATCCGTTAATTCGTACAAGTATCCGTTGAGTTATACGATGATTCACCTGTCCCGACATTAATCCGTTGAATTATACGATGATCCACCTGTCCCGACATTAATCCGTTAATTCGTACAAGTATCCGTTGAGTTATACGATGATTCACCTGTCCCGACATTAATCCGTTGAATTATACGATGATTCACCTATCCGGTCATTAATCCGTTAATTCGTACAAGTATCCGTTGAGTTATACGATGATTCACCTGTCCCGACATTAATCCGTTAATTCGTACAAGTATCCGTTGAGTTATACGATGATTCACCTGTCCCGACATTAATCCGTTGAGTTATACGATGATTCACCTGTCCCGACATTAATCCGTTGAGTTATACGATGATCCACCTGTCCCGACATTAATCCGTTAATTCGTACAAGTATCCGTTGAGTTATACGATGATTCACCTGTCCCGACATTAATCCGTTGAATTATACGATGATCCACCTATCCGGTCATTAATCCGTTAATTCGCACAAGTATCCGTTGAGTTATACGATGATCCACCTGTCCCGACATTAATCCGTCGACATTAATCCGTTGAGTTATACGATGATTCACCTGTCCCGACATTAATCCGTTGAGTTATACGATGATTCACCTGTCCCGACATTAATCCGTTAATTCGTACAAGTATCCGTTGAGTTATACGATGATTCACCTGTCCCGACATTAATCCGTTGAATTATACGATGATCCACCTATCCGGTCATTAATCCGTTAATTCGCACAAGTATCCGTTGAGTTATACGATGATTCACCTGTCCCGACATTAATCCGTTAATTCGTACAAGTATCCGTTGAGTTATACGATGATTCACCTGTCCCGACATTAATCCGTTGAATTATACGATGATTCACCTGTCCCGACATTAATCCGTTGAGTTATACGATGATTCACCTGTCCCGACATTAATCCGTTAATTCGTACAAGTATCCGTTGAGTTATACGATGATTCACCTGTCCCGACATTAATCCGTTGAATTATACGATGATCCACCTATCCGGTCATTAATCCGTTAATTCGCACAAGTATCCGTTGAGTTATACGATGATTCACCTGTCCCGACATTAATCCGTTAATTCGTACAAGTATCCGTTGAGTTATACGATGATTCACCTGTCCCGACATTAATCCGTTAATGCGCACAAGTATCCGTTGAGTTATACGATGATTCACCTGTCCCGACATTAATCCGTTGAGTTATACGATGATTCACCTGTCCCGACATTAATCCGTTAATTCGTACAAGTATCCGTTGAGTTATACGATGATTCACCTGTCCCGACATTAATCCGTTGAATTATACGATGATTCACCTATCCGGTCATTAATCCGTTAATTCGTACAAGTATCCGTTGAGTTATACGATGATTCACCTGTCCCGACATTAATCCGTTAATTCGTACAAGTATCCGTTGAGTTATACGATGATTCACCTGTCCCGACATTAATCCGTTGAGTTATACGATGATTCACCTGTCCCGACATTAATCCGTTAATTCGTACAAGTATCCGTTGAGTTATACGATGATTCACCTGTCCCGACATTAATCCGTTGAATTATACGATGATTCACCTATCCGGTCATTAATCCGTTAATTCGTACAAGTATCCGTTGAGTTATACGATGATTCACCTGTCCCGACATTAATCCGTTAATTCGTACAAGTATCCGTTGAGTTATACGATGATTCACCTGTCCCGACATTAATCCGTTGAGTTATACGATGATTCACCTGTCCCGACATTATCCGTTGAGTTATACGATGATTCACCTGTCCCGACATTAATCCGTTAATTCGTACAAGTATCCGTTGAGTTATACGATGATTCACCTGTCCCGACATTAATCCGTTGAATTATACGATGATCCACCTATCCGGTCATTAATCCGTTAATTCGCACAAGTATCCGTTGAGTTATACGATGATTCACCTGTCCCGACATTAATCCGTTAATTCGTACAAGTATCCGTTGAGTTATACGATGATTCACCTGTCCCGACATTAATCCGTTGAGTTATACGATGATTCACCTGTCCCGACATTAATCCGTTGAGTTATACGATGATTCACCTGTCCCGACATTAATCCGTTAATTCGTACAAGTATCCGTTGAGTTATACGATGATTCACCTGTCCCGACATTAATCCGTTGAATTATACGATGATTCACCTATCCGGTCATTAATCCGTTAATTCGTACAAGTATCCGTTGAGTTATACGATGATTCACCTGTCCCGACATTAATCCGTTAATTCGTACAAGTATCCGTTGAGTTATACGATGATTCACCTGTCCCGACATTAATCCGTTAATTCGTACACGTATCCGTTGAGTTATACGATGATTCACCTGTCCCGACATTAATCCGTTGAGTTATACGATGATTCACCTGTCCCGACATTAATCCGTTAATTCGTACAAGTATCCGTTGAGTTATACGATGATTCACCTGTCCCGACATTAATCCGTTGAATTATACGATGATTCACCTATCCGGTCATTAATCCGTTAATTCGTACAAGTATCCGTTGAGTTATACGATGATTCACCTGTCCCGACATTAATCCGTTAATTCGTACAAGTATCCGTTGAGTTATACGATGATTCACCTGTCCCGACATTAATCCGTTGAGTTATACGATGATTCACCTGTCCCGACATTCGTACAAGTATCCGTTGAGTTATACGATGATTCACCTGTCCCGACATTAATCCGTTAATTCGTACAAGTATCCGTTGAGTTATACGATGATTCACCTGTCCCGACATTAATCCGTTGAATTATACGATGATTCACCTATCCGGTCATTAATCCGTTAATTCGCACAAGTATCCGTTGAGTTATACGATGATTCACCTGTCCCGACATTAATCCGTTAATTCGTACAAGTATCCGTTGAGTTATACGATGATTCACCTGTCCCGACATTAATCCGTTGAGTTATACGATGATTCACCTGTCCCGACATTAATCCGTTGAGTTATTCGATGATTCACCTGTCCCGACATTAATCCGTTAATTCGTACAAGTATCCGTTGAGTTATACGATGATTCACCTGTCCCGACATTAATCCGTTGAGTTATACGATGATTCACCTATCCGGTCATTAATCCGTTAATTCGCACAAGTATCCGTTGAGTTATACGATGATTCACCTGTCCCGACATTAATCCGTTAATTCGTACAAGTATCCGTTGAGTTATACGATGATTCACCTGTCCCGACATTAATCCGTTGAGTTATACGATGATTCACCTGTCCCGACATTAATCCGTTGAGTTATACGATGATTCACCTGTCCCGACATTAATCCGTTAATTCGTACAAGTATCCGTTGAGTTATACGATGATTCACCTGTCCCGACATTAATCCGTTGAATTATACGATGATCCACCTATCCGGTCATTAATCCGTTAATTCGCACAAGTATCCGTTGAGTTATACGATGATCCACCTGTCCCGACATTAATCCGTTAATTCGTACAAGTATCCGTTGAGTTATACGATGATTCACCTGTCCCGACATTAATCCGTTGAGTTATACGATGATTCACCTGTCCCGACATTAATCCGTTGAGTTATACGATGATTCACCTGTCCCGACATTAATCCGTTAATTCGTACAAGTATCCGTTGAGTTATACGATGATTCACCTGTCCCGACATTAATCCGTTGAATTATACGATGATTCACCTATCCGGTCATTAATCCGTTAATTCGTACAAGTATCCGTTGAGTTATACGATGATTCACCTGTCCCGACATTAATCCGTTAATTCGTACAAGTATCCGTTGAGTTATACGATGATTCACCTGTCCCGACATTAATCCGTTGAGTTATACGATGATTCACCTGTCCCGACATTAATCCGTTGAGTTATACGATGATTCACCTGTCCCGACATTAATCCGTTAATTCGTACAAGTATCCGTTGAGTTATACGATGATTCACCTGTCCCGACATTAATCCGTTGAATTATACGATGATTCACCTATCCGGTCATTAATCCGTTAATTCGTACAAGTATCCGTTGAGTTATACGATGATTCACCTGTCCCGACATTAATCCGTTAATTCGTACAAGTATCCGTTGAGTTATACGATGATTCACCTGTCCCGACATTAATCCGTTGAGTTATACGATGATTCACCTGTCCCGACATTAATCCGTTGAGTTATACGATGATTCACCTGTCCCGACATTAATCCGTTAATTCGTACAAGTATCCGTTGAGTTATACGATGATTCACCTGTCCCGACATTAATCCGTTGAATTATACGATGATTCACCTATCCGGTCATTAATCCGTTAATTCGTACAAGTATCCGTTGAGTTATACGATGATTCACCTGTCCCGACATTAATCCGTTAATTCGTACAAGTATCCGTTGAGTTATACGATGATTCACCTGTCCCGACATTAATCCGTTGAGTTATACGATGATTCACCTGTCCCGACATTAATCCGTTGAGTTATACGATGATTCACCTGTCCCGACATTAATCCGTTAATTCGTACAAGTATCCGTTGAGTTATACGATGATTCACCTGTCCCGACATTAATCCGTTGAATTATACGATGATTCACCTATCCGGTCATTAATCCGTTAATTCGTACAAGTATCCGTTGAGTTATACGATGATTCACCTGTCCCGACATTAATCCGTTAATTCGTACAAGTATCCGTTGAGTTATACGATGATTCACCTGTCCCGACATTAATCCGTTGAGTTATACGATGATTCACCTGTCCCGACATTAATCCGTTAATTCGTACAAGTATCCGTTGAGTTATACGATGATTCACCTGTCCCGACATTAATCCGTTAATTCGTACAAGTATCCGTTGAGTTATACGATGATTCACCTGTCCCGACATTAATCCGTTGAATTATACGATGATTCACCTATCCGGTCATTAATCCGTTAATTCGTACAAGTATCCGTTGAGTTATACGATGATTCACCTGTCCCGACATTAATCCGTTAATTCGTACAAGTATCCGTTGAGTTATACGATGATTCACCTGTCCCGACATTAATCCGTTGAGTTATACGATGATTCACCTGTCCCGACATTAATCCGTTGCGTTATACGATGATTCACCTGTCCCGACATTAATCCGTTAATTCGTACAAGTATCCGTTGAGTTATACGATGATTCACCTGTCCCGACATTAATCCGTTGAATTATACGATGATTCACCTATCCGGTCATTAATCCGTTAATTCGTACAAGTATCCGTTGAGTTATACGATGATTCACCTGTCCCGACATTAATCCGTTAATTCGTACAAGTATCCGTTGAGTTATACGATGATTCACCTGTCCCGACATTAATCCGTTGAGTTATACGATGATTCACCTGTCCCGACATTAATCCGTTGAGTTATACGATGATTCACCTGTCCCGACATTAATCCGTTAATTCGTACAAGTATCCGTTGAGTTATACGATGATTCACCTGTCCCGACATTAATCCGTTGAAGTATACGATGATTCACCTATCCGGTCATTAATCCGTTAATTCGTACAAGTATCCGTTGAGTTATACGATGATTCACCTGTCCCGACATTAATCCGTTAATTCGTACAAGTATCCGTTGAGTTATACGATGATTCACCTGTCCCGACATTAATCCGTTGAGTTATACGATGATTCACCTGTCCCGACATTAATCCGTTGAGTTATACGATGATTCACCTGTCCCGACATTAATCCGTTAATTCGTACAAGTATCCGTTGAGTTATACGATGATTCACCTGTCCCGACATTAATCCGTTGAATTATACGATGATTCACCTATCCGGTCATTAATCCGTTAATTCGTACAAGTATCCGTTGAGTTATACGATGATTCACCTGTCCCGACATTAATCCGTTAATTCGTACAAGTATCCGTTGAGTTATACGATGATTCACCTGTCCCGACATTAATCCGTTGAGTTATACGATGATTCACCTGTCCCGACATTAATCCGTTGAGTTATACGATGATTCACCTGTCCCGACATTAATCCGTTAATTCGTACAAGTATCCGTTGAGTTATACGATGATTCACCTGTCCCGACATTAATCCGTTGAATTATACGATGATCCACCTATCCGGTCATTAATCCGTTAATTCGCACAAGTATCCGTTGAGTTATACGATGATCCACCTGTCCCGACATTAATCCGTTAATTCGTACAAGTATCCGTTGAGTTATACGATGATTCACCTGTCCCGACATTAATCCGTTGAGTTATACGATGATTCACCTGTCCCGACATTAATCCGTTGAGTTATACGATGATTCACCTGTCCCGACATTAATCCGTTAATTCGTACAAGTATCCGTTGAGTTATACGATGATTCACCTGTCCCGACATTAATCCGTTGAATTATACGATGATTCACCTATCCGGTCATTAATCCGTTAATTCGTACAAGTATCCGTTGAGTTATACGATGATTCACCTGTCCCGACATTAATCCGTTAATTCGTACAAGTATCCGTTGAGTTATACGATGATTCACCTGTCCCGACATTAATCCGTTGAGTTATACGATGATTCACCTGTCCCGACATTAATCCGTTGAGTTATACGATGATTCACCTGTCCCGACATTAATCCGTTAATTCGTACAAGTATCCGTTGAGTTATACGATGATTCACCTGTCCCGACATTAATCCGTTGAGTTATACGATGATTCACCTATCCGGTCATTAATCCGTTAATTCGTACAAGTATCCGTTGAGTTATACGATGATTCACCTGTCCCGACATTAATCCGTTAATTCGTACAAGTATCCGTTGAGTTATACGATGATTCACCTGTCCCGACATTAATCCGTTGAGTTATACGATGATTCACCTGTCCCGACATTAATCCGTTGAGTTATACGATGATTCACCTGTCCCGACATTAATCCGTTAATTCGTACAAGTATCCGTTGAGTTATACGATGATTCACCTGTCCCGACATTAATCCGTTGAATTATACGATGATTCACCTATCCGGTCATTAATCCGTTAATTCGTACAAGTATCCGTTGAGTTATACGATGATTCACCTGTCCCGACATTAATCCGTTAATTCGTACAAGTATCCGTTGAGTTATACGATGATTCACCTGTCCCGACATTAATCCGTTGAGTTATACGATGATTCACCTGTCCCGACATTAATCCGTTAATTCGCACAAGTATCCGTTGAGTTATACGATGATTCACCTGTCCCGACATTAATCCGTTAATTCGTACAAGTATCCGTTGAGTTATACGATGATTCACCTGTCCCGACATTAATCCGTTGAATTATACGATGATTCACCTATCCGGTCATTAATCCGTTAATTCGTACAAGTATCCGTTGAGTTATACGATGATTCACCTGTCCCGACATTAATCCGTTAATTCGTACAAGTATCCGTTGAGTTATGATTCACCTGTCCCGACATTAATCCGTTGAGTTATACGATGATTCACCTGTCCCGACATTAATCCGTTGAGTTATACGATGATTCACCTGTCCCGACATTAATCCGTTAATTCGTACAAGTATCCGTTGAGTTATACGATGATTCACCTGTCCCGACATTAATCCGTTGAGTTATACGATGATTCACCTATCCGGTCATTAATCCGTTAATTCGTACAAGTATCCGTTGAGTTATACGATGATTCACCTGTCCCGACATTAATCCGTTAATTCGTACAAGTATCCGTTGAGTTATACGATGATTCACCTGTCCCGACATTAATCCGTTGAGTTATACGATGATTCACCTGTCCCGACATTAATCCGTTAATTCGTACAAGTATCCGTTGAGTTATACGATGATTCACCTGTCCCGACATTAATCCGTTAATTCGTACAAGTATCCGTTGAGTTATACGATGATTCACCTGTCCCGACATTAATCCGTTGAGTTATACGATGATTCACCTATCCGGTCATTAATCCGTTAATTCGTACAAGTATCCGTTGAGTTATACGATGATTCACCTGTCCCGACATTAATCCGTTAATTCGTACAAGTATCCGTTGAGTTATACGATGATTCACCTGTCCCGACATTAATCCGTTGAGTTATACGATGATTCACCTGTCCCGACATTAATCCGTTGAGTTATACGATGATTCACCTGTCCCGACATTAATCCGTTAATTCGTACAAGTATCCGTTGAGTTATACGATGATTCACCTGTCCCGACATTAATCCGTTGAATTATACGATGATTCACCTATCCGGTCATTAATCCGTTAATTCGTACAAGTATCCGTTGAGTTATACGATGATTCACCTGTCCCGACATTAATCCGTTAATTCGTACAAGTATCCGTTGAGTTATACGATGATTCACCTGTCCCGACATTAATCCGTTGAGTTATACGATGATTCACCTGTCCCGACATTAATCCGTTGAGTTATACGATGATTCACCTGTCCCGACATTAATCCGTTAATTCGTACAAGTATCCGTTGAGTTATACGATGATTCACCTGTCCCGACATTAATCCGTTGAGTTATACGATGATTCACCTATCCGGTCATTAATCCGTTAATTCGTACAAGTATCCGTTGAGTTATACGATGATTCACCTGTCCCGACATTAATCCGTTAATTCGTACAAGTATCCGTTGAGTTATACGATGATTCACCTGTCCCGACATTAATCCGTTGAGTTATACGATGATTCACCTGTCCCGACATTAATCCGTTGAGTTATACGATGATTCACCTGTCCCGACATTAATCCGTTAATTCGTACAAGTATCCGTTGAGTTATACGATGATTCACCTGTCCCGACATTAATCCGTTGAATTATACGATGATTCACCTATCCGGTCATTAATCCGTTAATTCGTACAAGTATCCGTTGAGTTATACGATGATTCACCTGTCCCGACATTAATCCGTTAATTCGTACAAGTATCCGTTGAGTTATACGATGATTCACCTGTCCCGACATTAATCCGTTGAGTTATACGATGATTCACCTGTCCCGACATTAATCCGTTGAGTTATACGATGATTCACCTGTCCCGACATTAATCCGTTAATTCGTACAAGTATCCGTTGAGTTATACGATGATTCACCTGTCCCGACATTAATCCGTTGAATTATACGATGATTCACCTATCCGGTCATTAATCCGTTAATTCGTACAAGTATCCGTTGAGTTATACGATGATTCACCTGTCCCGACATTAATCCGTTAATTCGTACAAGTATCCGATGAGTTATACGATGATTCACCTGTCCCGACATTAATCCGTTGAGTTATACGATGATTCACCTGTCCCGACATTAATCCGTTGAATTATACGATGATTCACCTGTCCCGACATTAATCCGTTAATTCGTACAAGTATCCGTTGAGTTATACGATGATTCACCTGTCCCGACATTAATCCGTTGAATTATACGATGATTCACCTATCCGGTCATTAATCCGTTAATTCGTACAAGTATCCGTTGAGTTATACGATGATTCACCTGTCCCGACATTAATCCGTTAATTCGTACAAGTATCCGTTGAGTTATACGATGATTCACCTGTCCCGACATTAATCCGTTGAGTTATACGATGATTCACCTGTACAAGTATCCGTTGAGTTATACGATGATTCACCTGTCCCGACATTAATCCGTTAATTCGTACAAGTATCCGTTGAGTTATACGATGATTCACCTGTCCCGACATTAATCCGTTGAATTATACGATGATTCACCTATCCGGTCATTAATCCGTTAATTCGTACAAGTATCCGTTGAGTTATACGATGATTCACCTGTCCCGACATTAATCCGTTAATTCGTACAAGTATCCGTTGAGTTATACGATGATTCACCTGTCCCGACATTAATCCGTTGAGTTATACGATGATTCACCTGTCCCGACATTAATCCGTTGAGTTATACGATGATTCACCTGTCCCGACATTAATCCGTTAATTCGTACAAGTATCCGTTGAGTTATACGATGATTCACCTGTCCCGACATTAATCCGTTGAATTATACGATGATTCACCTATCCGGTCATTAATCCGTTAATTCGTACAAGTATCCGTTGAGTTATACGATGATTCACCTGTCCCGACATTAATCCGTTAATTCGTACAAGTATCCGTTGAGTTATACGATGATTCACCTGTCCCGACATTAATCCGTTGAATTATACGATGATTCACCTGTCCAGACATTAATCCGTTAATTCGTACAAGTATCCGTTGAGTTATACGATGATTCACCTGTCCCGACATTAATCCGTTAATTCGTACAAGTATCCGTTGAGTTATACGATGATTCACCTGTCCCGACATTAATCCGTTGAATTATACGATGATTCACCTATCCGGTCATTAATCCGTTAATTCGTACAAGTATCCGTTGAGTTATACGATGATTCACCTGTCCCGACATTAATCCGTTAATTCGTACAAGTATCCGTTGAGTTATACGATGATTCACCTGTCCCGACATTAATCCCTTGAGTTATACGATGATTCACCTGTCCCGACATTAATCCGTTGAGTTATACGATGATTCACCTGTCCCGACATTAATCCGTTAATTCGTACAAGTATCCGTTGAGTTATACGATGATTCACCTGTCCCGACATTAATCCGTTGAATTATACGATGATTCACCTATCCGGTCATTAATCCGTTAATTCGTACAAGTATCCGTTGAGTTATACGATGATTCACCTGTCCCGACATTAATCCGTTAATTCGTACAAGTATCCGTTGAGTTATACGATGATTCACCTGTCCCGACATTAATCCGTTGAGTTATACGATGATTCACCTGTCCCGACATTAATCCGTTGAGTTATACGATGATTCACCTGTCCCGACATTAATCCGTTAATTCGTACAAGTATCCGTTGAGTTATACGATGATTCACCTGTCCCGACATTAATCCGTTGAATTATACGATGATTCACCTATCCGGTCATTAATCCGTTAATTCGTACAAGTATCCGTTGAGTTATACGATGATTCACCTGTCCCGACATTAATCCGTTAATTCGTACAAGTATCCGTTGAGTTATACGATGATTCACCTGTCCCGACATTAATCCGTTGAGTTATACGATGATTCACCTGTCCCGACATTATCCGTTGAGTTATACGATGATTCACCTGTCCCGACATTAATCCGTTAATTCGTACAAGTATCCGTTGAGTTATACGATGATTCACCTGTCCCGACATTAATCCGTTGAATTATACGATGATTCACCTATCCGGTCATTAATCCGTTAATTCGTACAAGTATCCGTTGAGTTATACGATGATTCACCTGTCCCGACATTAATCCGTTAATTCGTACAAGTATCCGTTGAGTTATACGATGATTCACCTGTCCCGACATTAATCCGTTGAGTTATACGATGATTCACCTGTCCCGACATTAATCCGTTGAGTTATACGATGATTCACCTGTCCCGACATTAATCCGTTAATTCGTACAAGTATCCGTTGAGTTATACGATGATTCACCTGTCCCGACATTAATCCGTTGAATTATACGATGATTCACCTATCCGGACATTAATCCGTTAATTCGTACAAGTATCCGTTGAGTTATACGATGATCCACCTGTCCCGACATTAATCCGTTAATTCGTACAAGTATCCGTTGAGTTATACGATGATTCACCTGTCCCGACATTAATCCGTTGAGTTATACGATGATTCACCTGTCCCGACATTAATCCGTTGAGTTATACGATGATTCACCTATCCCGACATTAATCCGTTAATTCGTACAAGTATCCGTTGAGTTATACGATGATTCACCTGTCCCGACATTAATCCGTTGAATTATACGATGATTCACCTATCCGGTCATTAATCCGTTAATTCGTACAAGTATCCGTTGAGTTATACGATGATTCACCTGTCCCGACATTAATCCGTTAATTCGTACAAGTATCCGTTGAGTTATACGATGATTCACCTGTCCCGACATTAATCCGTTGAGTTATACGATGATTCACCTGTCCCGACATTAATCCGCACAAGTATCCGTTGAGTTATACGATGATTCACCTGTCCCGACATTAATCCGTTAATTCGTACAAGTATCCGTTGAGTTATACGATGATTCACCTGTCCCGACATTAATCCGTTGACTTATACGATGATTCACCTATCCGGTCATTAATCCGTTAATTCGTACAAGTATCCGTTGAGTTATACGATGATTCACCTGTCCCGACATTAATCCGTTAATTCGTACAAGTATCCGTTGAGTTATACGATGATTCACCTGTCCCGACATTAATCCGTTGAGTTATACGATGATTCACCTGTCCCGACATTAATCCGTTCATTCGTACAAGTATCCGTTGAGTTATACGATGATTCACCTGTCCCGACATTAATCCGTTAATTCGTACAAGTATCCGTTGAGTTATACGATGATTCACCTGTCCCGACATTAATCCGTTGAATTATACGATGATTCACCTATCCGGACATTAATCCGTTAATTCGTACAAGTATCCGTTGAGTTATACGATGATTCACCTGTCCCGACATTAATCCGTTAATTCGTACAAGTATCCGTTGAGTTATACGATGATTCACCTGTCCCGACATTAATCCGTTGAGTTATACGATGATTCACCTGTCCCGACATTAATCCGTTAATTCGCACAAGTATCCGTTGAGTTATACGATGATTCACCTGTCCCGACATTAATCCGTTAATTCGTACAAGTATCCGTTGAGTTATACGATGATTCACCTGTCCCGACATTAATCCGTTGAGTTATACGATGATTCACCTATCCGGTCATTAATCCGTTAATTCGTACAAGTATCCGTTGAGTTATACGATGATTCACCTGTCCCGACATTAATCCGTTAATTCGTACAAGTATCCGTTGAGTTATACGATGATTCACCTGTCCCGACATTAATCCGTTGAGTTATACGATGATTCACCTGTCCCGACATTAATCCGTTAATTCGTACAAGTATCCGTTGAGTTATACGATGATTCACCTGTCCCGACATTAATCCGTTAATTCGTACAAGTATCCGTTGAGTTATACGATGATTCACCTGTCCCGACATTAATCCGTTGAATTATACGATGATTCACCTATCCGGTCATTAATCCGTTAATTCGTACAAGTATCCGTTGAGTTATACGATGATTCACCTGTCCCGACATTAATCCGTTAATTCGTACAAGTATCCGTTGAGTTATACGATGATTCACCTGTCCCGACATTAATCCGTTGAGTTATACGATGATTCACCTGTCCCGACATTAATCCGTTGAGTTATACGATGATTCACCTGTCCCGACATTAATCCGTTAATTCGTACAAGTATCCGTTGAGTTATACGATGATTCACCTGTCCCGACATTAATCCGTTGAATTATACGATGATTCACCTATCCGGTCATTAATCCGTTAATTCGTACAAGTATCCGTTGAGTTATACGATGATTCACCTGTCCCGACATTAATCCGTTAATTCGTACAAGTATCCGTTGAGTTATACGATGATCCACCTGTCCCGACATTAATCCGTTAATTCGTACAAGTATCCGTTGAGTTATACGATGATTCACCTGTCCCGACATTAATCCGTTGAGTTATACGATGATTCACCTGTCCCGACATTAATCCGTTAATTCGTACAAGTATCCGTTGAGTTATACGATGATTCACCTGTCCCGACATTAATCCGTTGAATTATACGATGATTCACCTATCCGGTCATTAATCCGTTAATTCGTACAAGTATCCGTTGAGTTATACGATGATTCACCTGTCCCGACATTAATCCGTTAATTCGTACAAGTATCCGTTGAGTTATACGATGATTCACCTGTCCCGACATTAATCCGTTAATACGATGATTCGTACAAGTATCCGTTGAGTTATACGATGATCCACCTGTCCCGACATTAATCCGTTAATTCGTACAAGTATCCGTTGAGTTATACGATGATTCACCTGTCCCGACATTAATCCGTTGAATTATACGATGATTCACCTATCCGGACATTAATCCGTTAATTCGTACAAGTATCCGTTGAGTTATACGATGATCCACCTGTCCCGACATTAATCCGTTAATTCGTACAAGTATCCGTTGAGTTATACGATGATTCACCTGTCCCGACATTAATCCGTTGAATTATACGATGATTCACCTGTCCCGACATTAATCCGTTGAGTTATACGATGATTCACCTGTCCCGACATTAATCCGTTAATTCGTACAAGTATCCGTTGAGTTATACGATGATTCACCTGTCCCGACATTAATCCGTTGAATTATACGATGATTCACCTATCCGGTCATTAATCCGTTAATTCGTACAAGTATCCGTTGAGTTATACGATGATTCACCTGTCCCGACATTAATCCGTTAATTCGTACAAGTATCCGTTGAGTTATACGATGATTCACCTGTCCCGACATTAATCCGTTGAGTTATACGATGATTCACCTGTCCCGACATTAATCCGTTGAGTTATACGATGATTCACCTGTCCCGACATTAATCCGTTAATTCGTACAAGTATCCGTTGAGTTATACGATGATTCACCTGTCCCGACATTAATCCGTTGAATTATACGATGATCCACCTATCCGGTCATTAATCCGTTAATTCGCACAAGTATCCGTTGAGTTATACGATGATCCACCTGTCCCGACATTAATCCGTTAATTCGTACAAGTATCCGTTGAGTTATACGATGATTCACCTGTCCCGACATTAATCCGTTGAGTTATACGATGATTCACCTGTCCCGACATTAATCCGTTGAGTTATACGATGATTCACCTGTACCGACATTAATCCGTTAATTCGTACAAGTATCCGTTGAGTTATACGATGATTCACCTGTCCCGACATTAATCCGTTGAATTATACGATGATTCACCTATCCGGTCATTAATCCGTTAATTCGTACAAGTATCCGTTGAGTTATACGATGATTCACCTGTCCCGACATTAATCCGTTGAGTTATACGATGATTCACCTGTCCCGACATTAATCCGTTAATTCGCACAAGTATCCGTTGAGTTATACGATGATTCACCTGTCCCGACATTAATCCGTTGAGTTATACGATGATTCACCTGTCCCGACATTAATCCGTTAATTCGTACAAGTATCCGTTGAGTTATACGATGATTCACCTGTCCCGACATTAATCCGTTGAGTTATACGATGATTCACCTATCCGGTCATTAATCCGTTAATTCGTACAAGTATCCGTTGAGTTATACGATGATTCACCTGTCCCGACATTAATCCGTTAATTCGTACAAGTATCCGTTGAGTTATACGATGATTCACCTATCCGGACATTAATCCGTTAATTCGTACAAGTATCCGTTGAGTTATACGATGATTCACCTGTCCCGACATTAATCCGTTGAGTTATACGATGATTCACCTGTCCCGACATTAATCCGTTAATTCGTACAAGTATCCGTTGAGTTATACGATGATTCACCTGTCCCGACATTAATCCGTTGAATTATACGATGATTCACCTATCCGGTCATTAATCCGTTAATTCGTACAAGTATCCGTTGAGTTATACGATGATTCACCTGTCCCGACATTAATCCGTTAATTCGTACAAGTATCCGTTGAGTTATACGATGATTCACCTGTCCCGACATTAATCCGTTGAGTTATACGATGATTCACCTGTCCCGACATTAATCCGTTGAGTTATACGATGATTCACCTGTCCCGACATTAATCCGTTAATTCGTACAAGTATCCGTTGAGTTATACGATGATTCACCTGTCCCGACATTAATCCGTTGAATTATACGATGATTCACCTATCCGGACATTAATCCGTTAATTCGTACAAGTATCCGTTGAGTTATACGATGATTCACCTGTCCCGACATTAATCCGTTAATTGATTAATCCGTTGAGTTATACGATGATTCACCTGTCCCGACATTAATCCGTTGAGTTATACGATGATTCACCTGTCCCGACATTAATCCGTTAATTCGTACAAGTATCCGTTGAGTTATACGATGATTCACCTGTCCCGACATTAATCCGTTGAATTATACGATGATTCACCTATCCGGTCATTAATCCGTTAATTCGTACAAGTATCCGTTGAGTTATACGATGATTCACCTGTCCCGACATTAATCCGTTAATTCGTACAAGTATCCGTTGAGTTATACGATGATTCACCTGTCCCGACATTAATCCGTTAATCCGTACAAGTATCCGTTGAGTTATACGATGATTCACCTGTCCCGACATTAATCCGTTGAGTTATACGATGATTCACCTGTCCCGACATTAATCCGTTAATTCGTACAAGTATCCGTTGAGTTATACGATGATTCACCTGTCCCGACATTAATCCGTTGAGTTATACGATGATTCACCTATCCGGTCATTAATCCGTTAATTCGTACAAGTATCCGTTGAGTTATACGATGATTCACCTGTCCCGACATTAATCCGTTAATTCGTACAAGTATCCGTTGAGTTATACGATGATTCACCTGTCCCGACATTAATCCGTTGAGTTATACGATGATTCACCTGTCCCGACATTAATCCGTTGAGTTATACGATGATTCACCTGTCCCGACATTAATCCGTTAATTCGTACAAGTATCCGTTGAGTTATACGATGATTCACCTGTCCCGACATTAATCCGTTGAATTATACGATGATTCACCTATCCGGACATTAATCCGTTAATTCGTACAAGTATCCGTTGAGTTATACGATGATCCACCTGTCCCGACATTAATCCGTTAATTCGTACAAGTATCCGTTGAGTTATACGATGATTCACCTATCCCGACATTAATCCGTTGAGTTATACGATGATTCACCTGTCCCGACATTAATCCGTTGAGTTATACGATGATTCACCTGTCCCGACATTAATCCGTTAATTCGTACAAGTATCCGTTGAGTTATACGATGATTCACCTGTCCCGACATTAATCCGTTGAGTTATACGATGATTCACCTATCCGGTCATTAATCCGTTAATTCGTACAAGTATCCGTTGAGTTATACGATGATTCACCTGTCCCGACATTAATCCGTTAATTCGTACAAGTATCCGTTGAGTTATACGATGATTCACCTGTCCCGACATTAATCCGTTGAGTTATACGATGATTCACCTGTCCCGACATTAATCCGTTGAGTTATACGATGATTCACCTGCCCCGACATTAATCCGTTAATTCGTACAAGTATCCGTTGAGTTATACGATGATTCACCTGTCCCGACATTAATCCGTTGAATTATACGATGATTCACCTATCCGGTCATTAATCCGTTAATTCGTACAAGTATCCGTTGAGTTATACGATGATTCACCTGTCCCGACATTAATCCGTTAATTCGTACAAGTATCCGTTGAGTTATACGATGATTCACCTGTCCCGACATTAATCCGTTGAGTTATACGATGATTCACCTGTCCCGACATTAATCCGTTGAGTTATACGATGATTCACCTGTCCCGACATTAATCCGTTAATTCGTACAAGTATCCGTTGAGTTATACGATGATTCACCTGTCCCGACATTAATCCGTTGAGTTATACGATGATTCACCTATCCGGTCATTAATCCGTTAATTCGCACAAGTATCCGTTGAGTTATACGATGATTCACCTGTCCCGACATTAATCCGTTAATTCGTACAAGTATCCGTTGAGTTATACGATGATTCACCTGTCCCGACATTAATCCGTTGAGTTATACGATGATTCACCTGTCCCGACATTAATCCGTTGAGTTATACGATGATTCACCTGTACCGACATTAATCCGTTAATTCGTACAAGTATCCGTTGAGTTATGATCCGTTGAATACGATGATACAACCTCACTGAGCAAATGTAATCCCAAAATGCAAAGTTCAGAAAAATGATACACTGTAAAAATTATAAAGATATGTGCATAAATATCTATGGAATAGGTGGGAAACAGGTATCGAAAGAGTCTATTGTCCGAAATGCTAAATTCCGCCAACGCGAAACGAAAGCCACCATCGAAAAAAAATTGCAAATACACGGTAAATTGCGGAGTTTTATTCAAAAGGAAAATTAAAAGATTCGTATAAATTAAGAAAAAAATATTTAGTTTAGAGCAAAACTAAAGATAAGTAAGAGTGAAATATTGCGAAAATAAACAGGCGCTAGGGAAAAGTAAATTCTTCTCATACAATGTTCATAGATTAAAAGATTTTTATAAAATAATGAGTTATAATAAAAATTAAATAGAGAGGAAAACAAAAATAACGCAGAAATGAGATGTACAAAATAGAATGAAATGTGCGAAAATCAACAGCTGATAAATAAAACTAAACGTCAAGGTCAAGGTAATTGGGTTTTAACGGAGTACCTAGTGAAGTGGAACGTCTTCACTTTAACCTCCGAACGTAAACAGATCAAAACATAAATTTAGGCCTCAAGGTAAAAAGTAATCCAAACAAAAATTTATAACACTCCAGCTCACAAGAGAGCGAGGGGATGAGAACGTTCTCATAAAAAATTATGAGTAACCAACGCGTTGTCTAATTAAAGGATAATTAGACTGTAACCAAAAACTATACATTCTTATCATACAACGTTCACAGAAGAATATAATTTGGATTTTAAACTATCAATACAAAGTTAAGGAAAACGATACACAATAAAAATTATAAACATACGTGCATATATATTTATGGAATCGTAAACATACGTGCATAAATATCTAAAGAACAGATGGGTAACAGGTATATGTCTTGAAAGAGACCATCGTCCGAGATGCCAAATTCCGGCAACGCGAAACGAAGGCCACCATCGAGACGAGAACTCTGAAAACCGTTACGAACAACTGGCACTTGAAATGAGTTTGTTTCGAAACTGCACAATGCTCGACACTAAATAAATCACAAAACACTTACCGGATTATATCCTTTCTACCGCTCCAT
>JAGEOH010001430.1:0-20766 GCA_032207245.1 Pardosa pseudoannulata
TTTGGTATTATGCTATTATCGGATTATCGTCTTTTGGTATTATGCTATTATCGGATTATCGTCTTTTGGTATTATGCTATTATCGGATTATCGTCTTTTGGTATTATGCTATTATCGGATTATCGTCTTTTGGTATTATGCTATTATCGGATTATCGTCTTTTGGTATTATGCTATTATCGGATTATCGTCTTTTGGTATGATGCTATTATCGGATTATCGTCTTTTGGTATTATGCTATTATCGGATTATCGTCTTTTGGTATTATGCTATTATCGGATTATCGTCTTTTGGTATTATGTTATTATCGGATTATCGTCTTTTGGTATTATGCTATTATCGGATTATCGTCTTTTGGTATTATGCTATTATCGGATTATCGTCTTTTGGTATTATGCTATTATCGGATTATCGTCTTTTGGTATTATGCTATTATCGGATTATCGTCTTTTGGTATTATGCTATTATCGGATTATCGTCTTTTGGTATTATGCTATTATCGGATTATCGTCTTTTGGTATTATGTTATTATCGGATTATCGTCTTTTGGTATTATGCTATTATCGGATTATCGTCTTTTGGTATTATGCTATTATCGGATTATCGTCTTTTGGTATTATGCTATTATCGGATTATCGTCTTTTGGTATTATGCTATTATCGGATTATCGTCTTTTGGTATTATGCTATTATCGGATTATCGTCTTTTGGTATTATGCTATTATCGGATTATCGTCTTTTGGTATTATGCTATTATCGGATTATCGTCTTTTGGTAATTATGCTATTATCGGATTATCGTCTTTTGGTATTATGCTATTATCGGATTATCGTCTTTTGGTATTATGCTATTATCGGATTATCGTCTTTTGGTATTATGCTATTATCGGATTATCGTCTTTTGGTATTATGCTATTATCGGATTATCGTCTTTTGGTATTTTGCTATTATCGGATTATCGTCTTTTGGTTTTTATGCTATTATCGGATTATCGTCTTTTGGTATTATGCTATTATCGGATTATCGTCTTTTGGTATTATGCTATTATCGGATTATCGTCTTTTGGTATTATGCTATTATCGGATTATCGTCTTTTGGTATTATGCTATTATCGGATTATCGTCTTTTGGTATTATGCTATTATCGGATTATCGTCTTTTGGTATTATGCTATTATCGGATTATCGTCTTTTGGTATTATGCTATTATCGGATTATCGTCTTTTGGTATTATGCTATTATCGGATTATCGTCTTTTGGTATTATGCTATTATCGGATTATCGTCTTTTGGTATTATGCTATTATCGGATTATCGTCTTTTGGTATTATGCTATTATCGGATTATCGTCTTTTGGTATTATGCTATTATCGGATTATCGTCTTTTGGTATTATGCTATTATCGGATTATCGTCTTTTGGTATTATGCTATTATCGGATTATCGTCTTTTGGTATTATGCTATTATCGGATTATCGTCTTTTGGTATTATGCTATTAATGGATTATCGTCTTTTGGTATTATGCTATTATCGGATTACCGTCTTTTGGTATTATGCTATTATCGGATTATCGTCTTTTGGTATTATGCTATTATCGGATTATCGTCTTTTGGTATTATGCTATTATCGGATTATCGTCTTTTGGTATTATGCTATTATCGGATTATCGTCTTTTGGTATTTTGCTATTATCGGATTATCGTCTTTTGGTATTATGCTATTATCGGATTATCGTCTTTTGGTATTATGCTATTATCGGATTATCGTCTTTTGGTATTATGCTATTATCGGATTATCGTCTTTTGGTATTATGCTATTATCGGATTATCGTCTTTTGGTATTATGCTATTATCGGATTATCGTCTTTTGGTATTATGCTATTATCGGATTATCGTCTTTTGGTATTATGCTATTATCGGATTATCGTCTTTTGGTATTATGCTATTATCGGATTATCGTCTTTTGGTATTATGCTATTATCGGATTATCGTCTTTTGGTATTATGCTATTATCGGATTATCGTCTTTTGGTATTATGCTATTATCGGATTATCGTCTTTTGGTATTTTGCTATTATCGGATTATCGTCTTTTGGTATTATGCTATTATCGGATTATCGTCTTTTGGTATTATGCTATTATCGGATTATCGTCTTTTGGTATTATGCTATTATCGGATTATCGTCTTTTGGTATTATGCTATTATCGGATTATCGTCTTTTGGTATTATGCTATTATCGGATTATCGTCTTTTGGTATTATGTATTATGCTATTATCGGATTATCGTCTTTTGGTATTATGCTATTATCGGATTATCGTCTTTTGGTATTATGCTATTATCGGATTATCGTCTTTTGGTATTATGCTATTATCGGATTATCGTCTTTTGGTATTATGCTATTATCGGATTATCGTCTTTTGGTATTATGCTATTATCGGATTATCGTCTTTTGGTATTATGCTATTATCGGATTATCGTCTTTTGGTATTATGCTATTATCGGATTATCGTCTTTTGGTATTATGCTATTATCGGATTATCGTCTTTTGGTATTATGCTATTATCGGATTATCGTCTTTTGGTATTATGCTATTATCGGATTATCGTCTTTTGGTATTATGCTATTATCGGATTATCGTCTTTTGGTATTTTGCTATTATCGGATTATCGTCTTTTGGTATTATGCTATTATCGGATTATCGTCTTTTGGTATTTTGCTATTATCGGATTATCGTCTTTTGGTATTATGCTATTATCGGATTATCGTCTTTTGGTATTATGCTATTATCGGATTATCGTCTTTTGGTATTTTGCTATTATCGGATTATCGTCTTTTGGTATTATGCTATTATCGGATTATCGTCTTTTGGTATTATGCTATTATCGGATTATCGTCTTTTGGTATTATGCTATTATCGGATTATCGTCTTTTGGTATTATGCTATTATCGGATTATCGTCTTTTGGTATTTTGCTATTATCGGATTATCGTCTTTTGGTATTATGCTATTATCGGATTATCGTCTTTTGGTATTATGCTATTATCGGATTATCGTCTTTTTGTATTATGCTATTATCGGATTATCGTCTTTTGGTATTATGCTATTATCGGATTATCGTCTTTTGGTATTATGCTATTATCGGATTATCGTCTTTTGGTATTATGCTATTATCGGATTATCGTCTTTTGGTATTATGCTATTATCGGATTATCGTCTTTTGGTATTATGCTATTATCGGATTATCGTCATTATGCTATTATCGGATTATCGTCTTTTGGTATTATGCTATTATCGGATTATCGTCTTTTGGTATTATGCTATTATCGGATTATCGTCTTTTGGTATTTTGCTATTATCGGATTATCGTCTTTTGGTATTATGCTATTATCGGATTATCGTCTTTTGGTATTATGCTATTATCGGATTATCGTCTTTTGGTATTATGCTATTATCGGATTATCGTCTTTTGGTATTATGCTATTATCGGATTATCGTCTTTTGGTATTATGCTATTATCGGATTATCGTCTTTTGGTATTATGCTATTATCGGATTATCGTCTTTTGGTATTATGCTATTATCGGATTATCGTCTTTTGGTATTATGCTATTATCGGATTATCGTCTTTTGGTATTATGCTATTATCGGATTATCGTCTTTTGGTATTTTGCTATTATCGGATTATCGTCTTTTGGTATTTTGCTATTATCGGATTATCGTCTTTTGGTATTATGCTATTATCGGATTATCGTCTTTTGGTATTATGCTATTATCGGATTATCGTCTTTTGGTATTATGCTATTATCGGATTATCGTCTTTTGGTATTATGCTATTATCGGATTATCGTCTTTTGGTATTATGCTATTATCGGATTATCGTCTTTTGGTATTATGCTATTATCGGATTATCGTCTTTTGGTATTATGCTATTATCGGATTATCGTCTTTTGGTATTATGCTATTATCGGATTACCGTCTTTTGGTATTATGCTATTATCGGATTATCGTCTTTTGGTATTATGCTATTATCGGATTATCGTCTTTTGGTATTATGCTATTATCGGATTATCGTCTTTTGGTATTTTGCTATTATCGGATTATCGTCTTTTGGTATTATGCTATTATCGGATTATCGTCTTTTGGTATTATGCTATTATCGGATTATCGTCTTTTGGTATTATGCTATTATCGGATTATCGTCTTTTGGTATTATGCTATTATCGGATTATCGTCTTTTGGTATTATGCTATTATCGGATTACCGTCTTTTGGTATTATGCTATTATCGGATTATCGTCTTTTGGTATTTTGCTATTATCGGATTATCGTCTTTTGGTATTATGCTATTATCGGATTATCGTCTTTTGGTATTATGCTATTATCGGATTATCGTCTTTTGGTATTATGCTATTATCGGATTATCGTCTTTTGGTATTATGCTATTATCGGATTATCGTCTTTTGGTATTATGCTATTATCGGATTATCGTCTTTCGGTATTATGCTATTATCGGATTATCGTCTTTGGGTATTATGCTATTATCGGATTATCGTCTTTCGGTATTATGCTATTATCGGATTATCGTCTTTTGGTATTATGCTATTATCGGATTATCGTCTTTTGGTATTATGCTATTATCGGATTATCGTCTTTTGGTATTAATCTATTATCGGATTATCGTCTTTTGGTATTATGCTATTATCGGATTATCGTCTTTTGGTATTATGCTATTATCGGATTATCGTCTTTTGGTATTTTGCTATTATCGGATTATCGTCTTTTGGTATTATGCTATTATCGGATTATCGTCTTTTGGTATTATGCTATTATCGGATTATCGTCTTTTGGTATTATGCTATTATCGGATTATCGTCTTTTGGTATTATGCTATTATCGGATTATCGTCTTTTGGTATTATGCTATTATCGGATTATCGTCTTTTGGTATTATGCTATTATCGGATTATCGTCTTTTGGTCTTATGCTATTATCGGATTATCGTCTTTTGGTATTTTGCTATTATCGGATTATCGTCTTTTGGTATTATGCTATTATCGGATTATCGTCTTTTGGTATTATGCTATTATCGGATTATCGTCTTTTGGTATTATGCTATTATCGGATTATCGTCTTTTGGTATTATGCTATTATCGGATTATCGTCTTTTGGTATTATGCTATTATCGGATTATCGTCTTTTGGTATTATGCTATTATCGGATTATCGTCTTTTGGTATTATGCTATTATCGGATTATCGTCTTTTGGTATTATGCTATTATCGGATTATCGTCTTTTGGTATTATGCTATTATCGGATTATCGTCTTTTGGTATTATGCTATTATCGGATTATCGTCTTTTGGTATTATGCTATTATCGGATTATCGTCTTTTGGTATTATGCTATTATCGGATTATCGTCTTTTGGTATTATGCTATTATCGGATTATCGTCTTTTGGTATTATGCTATTATCGGATTATCGTCTTTTGGTATTATGCTATTATCGGATTATCGTCTTTTGGTATTATGCTATTATCGGATTATCGTCTTTTGGTATTATGCTATTATCGGATTATCGTCTTTTGGTATTATGCTATTATCGGATTATCGTCTTTTGGTATTATGCTATTATCGGATTATCGTCTTTTGGTATTATGCTATTATCGGATTATCGTCTTTTGGTATTTTGCTATTATCGGATTATCGTCTTTTGGTATTATGCTATTATCGGATTATCGTCTTTTGGTATTATGCTATTATCGGATTATCGTCTTTTGGTATTTTGCTATTATCGGATTATCGTCTTTTGGTATTATGCTATTATCGGATTATCGTCTTTTGGTATTATGCTATTATCGGATTATCGTCTTTTGGTATTATGCTATTATCGGATTATCGTCTTTTGGTATTATGCTATTATCGGATTATCGTCTTTTGGTATTATGCTATTATCGGATTATCGTCTTTTGGTATTATGCTATTATCGGATTATCGTCTTTTGGTATTATGCTATTCTCGGATTATCGTCTTTTGGTATTATGCTATTATCGGATTATCGTCTTTTGGTATTATGCTATTATCGGATTATCGTCTTTTGGTATTATGCTATTATCGGATTATCGTCTTTTGGTATTATGCTATTATCGGATTATCGTCTTTTGGTATTATGCTATTATCGATTATCGTCTTTTGGTATTATGCTATATCGGATTATCGTCTTTTGGTATTATGCTATTATCGGATTATCGTCTTTTGGTATTATGCTATTATCGGATTATCGTCTTTTGGTATTATGCTATTATCGGATTATCGTCTTTTGGTATTATGCTATTATCGGATTATCGTCTTTTGGTATTATGCTATTATCGGATTATCGTCTTTTGGTATTATGCTATTATCGGATTATCGTCTTTTGGTATTATGCTATTATCGGATTATCGTCTTTTGGTATTATGCTATTATCGGATTATCGTCTTTTTGTATTATGCTATTATCGGATTATCGTCTTTTGGTATTATGCTATTATCGGATTATCGTCTTTTGGTATTTTGCTATTATCGGATTATCGTCTTTTGGTATTATGCTATTATCGGATTATCGTCTTTTGGTATTATGCTATTATCGGATTATCGTCTTTTGGTATTATGCTATTATCGGATTATCGTCTTTTGGTATTATGCTATTATCGGATTATCGTCTTTTGGTATTATGCTATTATCGGATTATCGTCTTTTGGTATTATGCTATTATCGGATTATCGTCTTTTGGTATTTTGCTATTATCGGATTATCGTCTTTTGGTATTATGCTATTATCGGATTATCGTCTTTTGGTATTATGCTATTATCGGATTTTCGTCTTTTGGTATTATGCTATTATCGGATTATCGTCTTTTGGTATTATGCTATTATCGGATTATCGTCTTTTGGTATTATGCTATTATCGGATTATCGTCTTTTGGTATTATGCTATTATCGGATTATCGTCTTTTGGTATTATGCTATTATCGGATTATCGTCTTTTGGTATTATGCTATTATCGGATTATCGTCTTTTGGTATAATGCTATTATCGGATTATCGTCTTTTGGTATTATGCTATTATCGGATTATCGTCTTTTGGTATTATGCTATTATCGGATTATCGTCTTTTGGTATTATGCTATTATCGGAATATCGTCTTTTGGTATTTTGCTATTATCGGATTATCGTCTTTTGGTATTATGCTATTATCGGATTATCGTCTTTTGGTATTATGCTATTATCGGATTATCGTCTTTTGGTATTATGCTATTATCGGATTATCGTCTTTTGGTATTATGCTATTATCGGATTATCGTCTTTTGGTATTATGCTATTATCGGATTATCGTCTTTTGGTATTATGCTATTATCGGATTATCGTCTTTTGGTATTATGCTATTATCGGATTATCGTCTTTTGGTATTATGCTATTATCGGATTATCGTCTTTTGGTATTATGCTATTATCGGATTATCGTCTTTTGGTATTATGCTATTATCGGATTATCGTCTTTTGGTATTATGCTATTATCGGATTATCGTCTTTTGGTATTATGCTATTATCGGATTATCGTCTTTTGGTATTTTGCTATTATCGGATTATCGTCTTTTGGTATTATGCTATTATCGGATTATCGTCTTTTGGTATTTTGCTATTATCGGATTATCGTCTTTTGGTATTATGCTATTATCGGATTATCGTCTTTTGGTATTATGCTATTATCGGATTATCGTCTTTTGGTATTATGCTATTATCGGATTATCGTCTTTTGGTATTATGCTATTATCGGATTATCGTCTTTTGGTATTATGCTATTATCGGATTATCGTCTTTTGGTATTATGCTATTATCGGATTATCGTCTTTTGGTATTATGCTATTATCGGATTATCGTCTTTTGGTATTATGCTATTATCGGATTATCGTCTTTTGGTATTATGCTATTATCGGATTATCGTCTTTTGGTATTATGCTATTATCGGATTATCGTCTTTTGGTATTATGCTATTATCGGATTATCGTCTTTTGGTATTATGCTATTATCGGATTATCGTCTTTTGGTATTATGCTATTATCGGATTATCGTCTTTTGGTATTATGCTATTATCGGATTATCGTCTTTTGGTATTAATCTATTATCGGATTATCGTCTTTTGGTATTATGCTATTATCGGATTATCGTCTTTTGGTATTATGCTATTATCTTATTATCGTCTTTTGGTATTATGCTATTATCGGATTATCGTCTTTTGGTATTATGCTATTATCGGATTATCGTCTTTTGGTATTATGCTATTATCGGATTATCGTCTTTTGGTATTATGCTATTATCGGATTATCGTCTTTTGGTATTATGCTATTATCGGATTATCGTCTTTTGGTATTATGCTATTATCGGATTATCGTCTTTTGGTATTATATGCTATTATCGGATTATCGTCTTTTGGTATTATGCTATTATCGGATTATATGCTATTATCGGATTATCGTCTTTTGGTATTATGCTATTATCGGATTATCGTCTTTTGGTATTATGCTATTATCGGATTATCGTCTTTTGGTATTATGCTATTATCGGATTATCGTCTTTTGGTATTATGCTATTATCGGATTATCGTCTTTTTGTATTATGCTATTATCGGATTATCGTCTTTTGGTATTATGCTATTATCGGATTATCGTCTTTTGGTATTATGCTATTATCGGATTATCGTCTTTTGGTATTATGCTATTATCGGATTATCGTCTTTTGGTATTATGCTATTATCGGATTATCGTCTTTTTATATTATGCTATTATCGGATTATCGTCTTTTGGTATTATGCTATTATCGGATTATCGTCTTTTGGTATTATGCTATTAATCGGATTATCGTCTTTTTGGTATTTATGCTATTATCGGATTATCGTCTTTTGGTATTATGCTATTATCGGATTATCGTCTTTGGTATTATGCTATTATCGGATTATCGTCTTTTGGTATTATGCTATTATCGGATTATCGTCTTTTGGTATTATGCTATTATCGGATTATCGTCTTTTGGTATTTTGCTATTATCGGATTATCGTCTTTTGGTATTATGCTATTATCATTATCGGATTATCGTCTTTTGGTATTATGCTATTATCGGATTATCGTCTTTTGGTATTATGCTATTATCGGATTATCGTCTTTTGGTATTTTGGTATTATGCTATTATCGGATTATCGTCTTTTGGTATTTTGCTATTATCGGATTATCGTCTTTTGGTATTATGCTATTATCGGATTATCGTCTTTTGGTATTATGCTATTATCGGATTATCGTCTTTTGGTATTATGCTATTATCGGATTATCGTCTTTTGGTATTATGCTATTATCGGATTATCGTCTTTTGGTATTATGCTATTATCGGATTATCGTCTTTTGGTATTATGCTATTATCGGATTATCGTTTTTTGGTATTATGCTATTATCGGATTATCGTCTTTTGGTATTATGCTATTATCGGATTATCGTCTTTTGGTATTATGCTATTATCGGATTATCGTCTTTTGGTAATATGCTATTATCGGATTATCGTCTTTTGGTATTATGCTATTATCGGATTATCGTCTTTTGGTATTATGCTATTATCGGATTATCGTCTTTTGGTATTATGCTATTATCGGATTATCGTCTTTTGGTATTATGCTATTATCGGATTATCGTCTTTTGGTATTATGCTATTATCGGATTATCGTCTTTTGGTATTATGCTATTATCGGATTATCGTCTTTTGGTATTATGCTATTATCGGATTATCGTCTTTTTGTATTATGCTATTATCGGATTATCGTCTTTTGGTATTATGCTATTATCGGATTATCGTCTTTTGGTATTATGCTATTATCGGATTATCGTCTTTTGGTATTATGCTATTATCGGATTATCGTCTTTTGGTATTATGCTATTATCGGATTATCGTCTTTGGTATTATGCTATTATCGGATTATCGTCTTTTGGTATTATGCTATTATCGGATTATCGTCTTTTGGTATTATGCTATTATCGGATTATCGTCTTTTGGTATTATGCTATTATCGGATTATCGTCTTTTGGTATTATGCTATTATCGGATTATCGTCTTTTGGTATTATGCTATTATCGGATTATCGTCTTTTGGTATTATGCTATTATCGGATTATCGTCTTTTGGTATTATGCTATTATCGGATTATCGTCTTTTGGTATTATGCTATTATCGGATTATCGTCTTTTGGTATTATGCTATTATCGGATTATCGTCTTTTGGTATTATGCTATTATCGGGTTATCGTCTTTTGGTATTATGCTATTATCGGATTATCGTCTTTTGGTATTATGCTATTATCGGATTATCGTCTTTTGGTATTTTGCTATTATCGGATTATCGTCTTTTGGTATTATGCTATTATCGGATTATCGTCTTTTGGTATTATGCTATTATCGGATTATCGTCTTTTGGTATTATGCTATTATCGGATTATCGTCTTTTGGTATTATGCTATTATCGGATTATCGTCTTTTGGTATTATGCTATTATCGGATTATCGTCTTTTGGTATTATGCTATTATCGGATTATCGTCTTTTGGTATTATGCTATTATCGGATTATCGTCTTTTGGTATTTTGCTATTATCGGATTATCGTCTTTTGGTATTATGCTATTATCGGATTATCGTCTTTTGGTATTATGCTATTATCGGATTATCGTCTTTTGGTATTTTGCTATTATCGGATTATCGTCTTTTGGTATTATGCTATTATCGGATTATCGTCTTTTGGTATTATGCTATTATCGGATTATCGTCTTTTGGTATTATGCTATTATCGGATTATCGTCTTTTGGTATTATGCTATTATCGGATTATCGTCTTTTGGTATTATGCTATTATCGGATTATCGTCTTTTGGTATTATGCTATTATCGGATTATCGTCTTTTGGTATTATGCTATTATCGGATTATCGTCTTTTGGTATTATGCTATTATCGGATTATCGTCTTTTGGCATTTTGCTATTATCGGATTATCGTCTTTTGGTATTATGCTATTATCGGATTATCGTCTTTTGGTATTATGTTATTATCGGATTATCGTCTTTTGGTATTATGCTATTATCGGATTATCGTCTTTTGGTATTATGCTATTATCGGATTATCGTCTTTTGGTATTATGCTATTATCGGATTAATCGTCTTTTGGTATTTATGCTATTATCGGATTATCGTCTTTTTATATTATGCTATTATCGGATTATCGTCTTTTGGTATTATGCTATTATCGGATTATCGTCTTTTGGTATTATGCTATTATCGGATTATCGTCTTTTGGTATTATGCTATTATCGGATTATCGTCTTTTGGTATTATGCTATTATCGGATTATCGTCTTTTGGTATTATGCTATTATCGGATTATCGTCTTTTGGTATTATGCTATTATCGGATTATCGTCTTTTGGTATTTTGCTATTATCGGATTATCGTCTTTTGGTATTATGCTATTATCGGATTATCGTCTTTTGGTATTATGCTATTATCGGATTATCGTCTTTTGGTATTATGCTATTATCGGATTATCGTCTTTTGGTATTATGCTATTATCGGATTATCGTCTTTTGGTATTATGCTATTATCGGATTATCGTCTTTTGGTATTATGCTATTATCGGATTATCGTCTTTATTATGCTATTATCGGATTATCGTCTTTTGGTATTATGCTATTATCGGATTATCGTCTTTTGGTATTATGCTATTATCGGATTATCGTCTTTTGGTATTATGCTATTATCGGATTATCGTCTTTTGGTATTATGCTATTATCGGATTATCGTCTTTTGGTATTATGCTATTATCGGATTATCGTCTTTTGGTATTATGCTATTATCGGATTATCGTCTTTTGGTATTATGCTATTATCGGATTATCGTCTTTTGGTATTATGCTATTATCGGATTATCGTCTTTTGGTATTATGCTATTATCGGATTATCGTCTTTTGGTATTATGCTATTATCGGATTATCGTCTTTTGGTATTATGCTATTATCGGATTATCGTCTTTTGGTATTATGCTATTATCGGATTATCGTCTTTTGGTATTATGCTATTATCGGATTATCGTCTTTTGGTATTATGCTATTATCGGATTATCGTCTTTTGGTATTATGCTATTATCGGATTATCGTCTTTTGGTATTATGCTATTATCGGATTATCGTCTTTTGGTATTATGCTATTATCGGATTATCGTCTTTTGTTATTATGCTATTATCGGATTATCGTCTTTTGGTATTATGCTATTATCGGATTATCGTCTTTTGGTATTATGCTATTATCGGATTATCGTCTTTTGGTATTATGCTATTATCGGATTATCGTCTTTTGGTATTATGCTATTATCGGATTATCGTCTTTTGGTATTTTGCTATTATCGGATTATCGTCTTTTGGTATTATGCTATTATCGGATTATCGTCTTTTGGTATTATGCTATTATCGGATTATCGTCTTTTGGTATTATGCTATTATCGGATTATCGTCTTTTGGTATTATGCTATTATCGGATTATCGTCTTTTGGTATTATGCTATTATCGGATTATCGTCTTTTGGTATTATGCTATTATCGGATTATCGTCTTTTGGTATTATGCTATTATCGGATTATCGTCTTTTGGTATTATGCTATTATCGGATTATCGTCTTTTGGTATTATGTATTATGCTATTATCGGATTATCGTCTTTTGGTATTATGCTATTATCGGATTATCGTCTTTTGGTATTATGCTATTATCGGATTATCGTCTTTTGGTATTTTGCTATTATCGGATTATCGTCTTTTGGTATTATGCTATTATCGGATTATCGTCTTTTGGTATTATGCTATTATCGGATTATCGTCTTTTGGTATTATGCTATTATCGGATTATCGTCTTTTGGTATTATGCTATTATCGGATTATCGTCTTTTGGTATTATGCTATTATCGGATTATCGTCGTCTTTTGGTATTATGCTATTATCGGATTATCGTCTTTTGGTATTATGCTATTATCGGATTATCGTCTTTTGGTATTATGCTATTATCGGATTATCGTCTTTTGGTATTATGCTATTATCGGATTATCGTCTTTTGGTATTATGCTATTATCGGATTATCGTCTTTTGGTATTATGCTATTATCGGATTATCGTCTTTTGGTATTATGCTATTATCGGATTATCGTCTTTTGGTATTATGCTATTATCGGATTATCGTCTTTTGGTATTCTGCTATTATCGGATTATCGTCTTTTGGTATTATGCTATTATCGGATTATCGTCTTTTGGTATTATGCTATTATCGGATTATCGTCTTTTGGTATTATGCTATTATCGGATTATCGTCTTTTGGTATTATGCTATTATCGGATTATCGTCTTTTGGTATTATGCTATTATCGGATTATCGTCTTTTGGTATTATGCTATTATCGGATTATCGTCTTTTGGTATTATGCTATTATCGGATTATCGTCTTTTGGTATTATGCTATTATCGGATTATCGTCTTTTGGTATTATGCTATTATCGGATTATCGTCTTTTGGTATTATGCTATTATCGGATTATCGTCTTTTGGTATTATGCTATTATCGGATTATCGTCTTTTGGTATTATGCTATTATCGGATTATCGTCTTTGGGTATTATGCTATTATCGGATTATCGTCTTTTGGTATTATGCTATTATCGGATTATCGTCTTTTGGTATTATGCTATTATCGGATTATCGTCTTTTGGTATTATGCTATTATCGGATTATCGTGTTTTCGGATTAATCGTCCTTTTGGTAATTCTTGCTATTATCGGATTATTCGTCTTTTTGGTAGTAATGCTGATTATCCGATTATCGACGTTTGGGTAGTATGCTTATTATCGTGATTTATCGGACTTTTGGTATTTTGCTATTATCGGATTATCGTCTTTTGGTATTATGCTATTATCGGATTATCGTCTTTTGGTATTATGCTATTATCGGATTATCGTCTTTTGGTATTATGCTATTATCGGATTATCGTCTTTTGGTATTTTGCTATTATCGGATTATCGTCTTTTGGTATTATGCTATTATCGGATTATCGTCTTTTGGTATTATGCTATTATCGGATTATCGTCTTTTGGTATTATGCTATTATCGGATTATCGTCTTTTGGTATTATGCTATTATCGGATTATCGTCTTTTGGTATTATGCTATTATCGGATTATCGTCTTTTGGTATTATGCTATTATCGGATTATCGTCTTTTGGTATTATGCTATTATCGGATTATCGTCTTTTGGTATTATGCTATTATCGGATTATCGTCTTTTGGTATTATGCTATTATCGGATTATCGTCTTTTGGTATTATGCTATTATCGGATTATCGTCTTTTGGTATTATGCTATTATCGGATTATCGTCTTTTGGTATTATGCTATTATCGGATTATCGTCTTTTGGTATTATGCTATTATCGGATTATCGTCTTTTGGTATTATGCTATTATCGGATTATCGTCTTTTGGTATTATGCTATTATCGGATTATCGTCTTTTGGTATTATGCTATTATCGGATTATCGTCTTTTGGTATTATGCTATTATCGGATTATCGTCTTTTGGTATTATGCTATTATCGGATTATCGTCTTTTGGTATTATGCTATTATCGGATTATCGTCTTTTGGTATTATGCTATTATCGGATTATCGTCTTTTGGTATTATGCTATTATCGGATTATCGTCTTTTGGTATTATGCTATTATCGGATTATCGTCTTTTGGTATTTTGCTATTATCGATTATCGTCTTTTGGTATTATGCTATTATCGGATTATCGTCTTTTGGTATTATGCTATTATCGGATTATCGTCTTTTGGTATTATGCTATTATCGGATTATCGTCTTTTGGTATTATGCTATTATCGGATTATCGTCTTTTGGTATTATGCTATTATCGGATTATCGTCTTTTGGTATTATGCTATTATCGGATTATCGTCTTTTGGTATTATGCTATTATCGGATTATCGTCTTTTGGTATGATGCTATTATCGGATTATCGTCTTTTGGTATTATGCTATTATCGGATTATCGTCTTTTGGTATTATGCTATTATCGGATTATCGTCTTTTGGTATTATGCTATTATCGGATTATCGTCTTTTGGTATTATGCTATTATCGGATTATCGTCTTTTGGTATTATGCTATTATCGGATTATCGTCTTTTGGTATTTTGCTATTATCGGATTATCGTCTTTTGGTATTATGCTATTATCGGATTATCGTCTTTTGGTATTATGCTATTATCGGATTATCGTCTTTTGGTATTATGCTATTATCGGATTATCGTCTTTTGGTATTTTGCTATTATCGGATTATCGTCTTTTGGTATTATGCTATTATCGGATTATCGTCTTTTGGTATTAGGCTATTATCGGATTATCGTCTTTTGGTATTTTGCTATTATCGGATTATCGTCTTTTGGTATTATGCTATTATCGGATTATCGTCTTTTGGTATTATGCTATTATCGGATTATCGTCTTTTGGTATTATGCTATTATCGGATTATCGTCTTTTGGTATTATGCTATTATCGGATTATCGTCTTTTGGTATTATGCTATTATCGGATTATCGTCTTTTGGTATTATGCTATTATCGGATTATCGTCTTTTGGTATTATGCTATTATCGGATTATCGTCTTTTTTTATTTTGCTATTATCGGATTATCGTCTTTTGGTATTATGCTATTATCGGATTATCGTCTTTTGGTATTATGCTATTATCGGATTATCGTCTTTTGGTATTATGCTATTATCGGATTATCGGCTTTTGGTATTATGCTATTATCGGATTATCGTCTTTTGGTATTATGCTATTATCGGATTATCGTCTTTTGGTATTATGCTATTATCGGATTATCGTCTTTTGGTATTATGCTATTATCGGATTATCGTCTTTTGGTATTATGCTCGGATTATCGTCTTTTGGTATTATGCTATTATCGGATTATCGTCTTTTGGTATTATGCTATTATCGGATTATCGTCTTTTGGTATTATGCTATTATCGGATTATCGTCTTTTGGTATTATGCTTGGTATTATCGGATTATCGTCTTTTGGTATTAATCTATTATCGGATTATCGTCTTTTGGTATTATGCTATTATCGGATTATCGTCTTTTGGTATTATGCTATTATCGGATTATCGTCTTTTGGTATTATGCTATTATCGGATTATCGTCTTTTGGTATTATGCTATTATCGGATTATCGTCTTTTGGTATTATGCTATTATCGGATTATCGTCTTTTGGTATTTTGCTACTATCGGATTATCGTCTTTTGGTATTATGCTATTATCGGATTATCGTCTTTTGGTATTATGCTATTATCGGATTATCGTCTTTTGGTATTATGCTATTATCTTATTATCGTCTTTTGGTATTATGCTATTATCGGATTATCGTCTTTTGGTATTATGCTATTATCTTATTATCGTCTTTCGGTATTATTCTATTATCGGATTATCGTCTTTTGGTATTATGCTATTATCGGATTATCGTCTTTTGGTATTATGCTATTATCGGATTATCGTCTTTTGGGCTATTATCGTCGTCTTTATCGGATTATTATTATGCTATTCGGATTATCGTCTTTTGGATTTATCGATTATCGTCTTTTGGGTATTATTTTGCTATTATCGGATTATCTTTTGTATTATGTCGTCGTCTTTATGGTATTTATGCTATTTCGATTATCTTTTGGATTATCTTTTGGTCTTTATCGGTATTATGCTATTATCGGATTATCGTCTTTTGGTATTATGCTATTATCGGATTATCGTCTTTTGGTATTATGCTATTATCGGATTATCGTCTTTTGGGATTATGCTATTATCGGATTATCGTCTTTTGGTATTATGCTATTTTCGGATTATCGTCTTTTGGTATTATGCTATTATCGGATTATCGTCTTTTGGTATTATGCTATTATCGGATTATCGTCTTTTGGTATTATGCTATTATCGGATTATCGTCTTTTGGTATTATGCTATTATCGGATTATCGTCTTTTGGTATTATGCTATTATCGGATTATCGTCTTTTGGTATTATGCTATTATCGGATTATCGTCTTTTGGTATTATGCTATTATCGGATTATCGTCGTCTTTTGGTATTATGCTATTATCGGATTATCGTCTTTTGGTATTATGCTATTATCGGATTATCGTCTTTTGGTATTATGCTATTATCGGATTATCGTCTTTTGGTATTATGCTATTATCGGATTATCGTCTTTTGGTATTATGCTATTATCGGATTATCGTCGTTTGGTATTATGCTATTATCGGATTATCGTCTTTTGGTATTATGCTATTATCGGATTATCGTCTTTTGGTATTATGCTATTATCGGATTATCGTCTTTTGGTATTATGCTATTATCGGATTATCGTCTTTTGGTATTATGCTATTATCTTATTATCGTCTTTTGGTATTATGCTATTATCGGATTATCGTCTTTTGGTATTATGCTATTATCGGATTATCGTCTTTTGGTATTATGCTATTATCGGATTATCGTCTTTTGGTATTTTGCTAATATCGGATTATCGTCTTTTTCGGTATTATGCTATTATCGGATTATCGTCTTTTGGTATTATGCTATTATCGGATTATCGTCTTTTGGTATTATGCTATTATCGGATTATCGTCTTTTGGTATTATGCTATTATTATTATGCTATTATCGGATTATCGTCTTTTGTATTTTGCTATTATCGGATTATCGTCTTTTGGTATTATGCTATTATCGGATTATCGTCTTTTGGTATTATGCTATTATCGGATTATCGTCTTTTGGTATTATGCTATTATCGGATTATCGTCTTTTGGTATTATGCTATTATCGGATTATCGTCTTTTGGTATTTTGCTATTATCGGATTATCGTCTTTTGGTATTATGCTATTATCGGATTATCGTCTTTTGGTATTATGCTATTATCGGATTATCGTCTTTTGGGATTATGCTATTATCGGATTATCGTCTTTTGGTATTATGCTATTATCGGATTATCGTCTTTTGGTATTATGCTATTATCGGATTATCGTCTTTTGGTATTATGCTATTATCGGATTATCGTCTTTTCGTATTATGCTATTATCGGATTATCGTCTTTTGGTATTATGCTATTATCGGATTATCGTCTTTTGGTATTATGCTATTATCGGATTATCGTCATCGTCTTTTGCTATTAATTATCGTCTTTTGGTATTTTGCTATTATCGGATTATCGTCTTTTGGTATTATGCTATTATCGGATTATCGTCTTTCGGTATTATGCTATTATCGGATTATCGTCTTTCGGTATTTTGCTATTATCGGATTATCGTCTTTCGGTATTATGGTATTATCGGATTATCGTCTTTCGGTATTATGCTATTATCGGATTATCGTCTTTCGGTATTATGCTATTATCGGATTATCGTCTTTCCGTCTTTTGGTATTATGCTATTATCGGATTATCGTCTTTTGGTATTATGCTATTATCGGATTATCGTCTTTTGGTATTTTGCTATTATCGGATTATCGTCTTTTGGTATTATGCTTTTCTCGGATTATCGTCTTTTGGTATTATGCTATTATCGGATTATCGTCTTTTGGTATTATGCTATTATCGGATTATCGTCTTTTGGTATTATGCTATTATCGGATTATCGTCTTTTGGTATTATGCTATTATCGGATTATCGTCTTTTGGGATTATGCTATTATCGGATTATCGTCTTTCGGTATTATGTTATTATCGGATTATCGTCTTTTGGTATTATGCTATTATCGGATTATCGTCTTTTGGTATTATGCTATTATCGGATTATCGTCTTTTGGTATTATGCTATCATCGGATTATCGTCTTTTGGTATTATGCTATTATCGGATTATCGTCTTTTGGTATTATGCTATTATCGGATTATCGTCTTTTGGTATTATGCTATTATCGGATTATCGTCTTTTGGTATTATGCTATTATCGGATTATCGTCTTTTGGTATTATGCTATTATCGGATTATCGTCTTTTGGTATTATGCTATTATCTTATTATCGTCTTTTGGTATTATGCTATTATCGGATTATCGTCTTTTGGTATTATGCTATTATCGGATTATCGTCTTTTGTTATTTTGCTATTATCGGATTATCGTCTTTTGGTATTATGCTATTATCGGATTATCGTCTTTTGGTATTATGCTATTATCGGATTATCGTCTTTTGGTATTATGCTATTATCGGATTATCTTTTTTTGGTATTATGCTATTATCGGATTATCGTCTTTTGGTATTATGCTATTATCGGATTATCGTCTTTTGGTATTATGCTATTATCGGATTATCGTCTTTTGGTATTATGCTATTATCGGATTATCGTCTTTTGATTATTATGCTATTATCGGATTATCGTCTTTTGGTATTATGCTATTATCGGATTATCGTCTTTTGGTATTATGCTATTATCGGATTATCGTCTTTTGGTATTATGCTATTATCGGATTATCGTCTTTTGGTATTATGCTATTATCGGATTATCGTCTTTTGGTATTATGCTATTATCGGATTATCGTCTTTTGGTATTATGCTATTATCGGATTATCGTCTTTTGGTATTATGCTATTATCGGATTATCGTCTTTTGGTATTATGCTATTATCGGATTATCGTCTTTTGGTATTTTGCTATTATCGGATTATCGTCTTTTGGTATTATGCTATTATCGGATTATCGTCTTTTGGTATTATCGGATTATCGTCTTTTGGTATTATGCTATTATCGGATTATCGTCTTTTGGTCTTTTGCTATTATCGGATTATCGTCTTTTGGTATTATGCTATTATCGGATTATCGTCTTTTGGTATTATGCTATTATCGGATTATCGTCTTTTGGTATTATGCTATTATCGGATTATCGTCTTTTGGTATTATGCTATTATCGGATTATCTTTTTTTGGTATTATGCTATTATCGGATTATCGTCTTTTGGTATTATGCTATTATCGGATTATCGTCTTTTGGTATTATGCTATTATCGGATTATCGTCTTTTGGTATTATGCTATTATCGGATTATCGTCTTTTGGGATTATGCTATTATCGGATTATCGTCTTTTGGTATTATGCTATTATCGGATTATCGTCTTTTGGTATTATGCTATTATCGGATTATCGTCTTTTGGTATTATGCTATTATCGGATTATCGTCTTTTGGTATTTTGCTATTATCGGATTATCGTCTTTTGGTATTATGCTATTATCGGATTATCGTCTTTTGGTATTATGCTATTATCGGATTATCGTCTTTTGGTATTATGCTATTATCGGATTATCGTCTTTTGGTATTTTTCTATTATCGGATTATCGTCTTTTGGTATTATGCTATTATCGGATTATCGTCTTTTGGTATTATGCTATTATCGGATTATCGTCTTTTGGTATTATGCTATTATCGGATTACCGTCTTTTGGTATTATGCTATTATTGGATTATCGTCTTTTGGTATTATGCTATTATCGGATTATCGTCTTTTGGTATTATGCTATTATCGGATTATCGTCTTTTGGTATTATGCTATTATCGGATTATCGTCTTTTGGTATTATGCTATTATCGGATTAATTATGCTATTATATTATCGTCTTTTGTATTATGCTATCGTCTTTTGTATTATGCTATTATCGGATTATCGTCTTTTGGTATTATGCA
>JAGEOH010001431.1:0-20756 GCA_032207245.1 Pardosa pseudoannulata
ATTTACACTTTTTTTGCTTTTATTTTCTTGTAAATATGAAACAAGTTTTTAAATACAGATTAGCAATGTTTTCCATATTTTTAATGCCTGAAATAAAACCAAAACGAAATAGGGAGTTATTGAATAATTACATATTTATTTAACAGTATTTATTTAGCAGTTATGAGCTTGAGACGTATTTAATTCTAACCTTACGTCCTAAAACATTTATATTCAAGAATAGTGGTTTATGTCTAAAGGGTTTTAGTACTTTTGCACGAACAAAGACGTAATATATTACATACCTCTAGTTATTTAGTGGAGTATTGCATAACATTAAGAATACAAAATGAGTATATGTTCAGAATGTCTAATTATTTGTAAAATGATACCACTGCACTGCCTTGGACTGGGGGGGATAAAGAATAAGACAACATCCAAAATTATACATCCAAAATTCAATCATGCTTATAAAAGTCATCCTGATTTAGTTATTCCTTTTATTCTATCAAAAATATCTATATTGCTGTATTGCTTTAGAAATAAAGCTTGTATATATTCTTCTAAACTCATTTGGATAAATATTTTTTTTTACAAAAAAAATATTTTTTGGTTATGTTGAAATGATATTTTTACCTATAAAGTAAGCATGCTTAATTTTCCTAACATTAAACCGGGATGGATAATGATACAGATAGGGAATCCATTTTCATGAATAAAATTCACTGTATTTCTAAATAATGTTATAAACAACTTCTATAAATCTATCGATATATACCATTTATAAGCATTATTTCCGTAGCTTGTTATAAACAGAACTTCATTATCTACATTTTGCGTAAAAGCAAAACTTACAAATTCAGGAAGGATGTACATCCACTCCTCTTTCTTGCAATTTCTGCGAGTTGGCCCAACTATAGGAGAAAGAGTCTTGGAAATGTCAATAATCTGATAACATAGTACGTGTCCCCCAAGTATGACGAGTTCTTGAGACTCGTTTCTAAACTAGGACAATCTGATTAATTAGCCTCACGAGGCTTACCGAGACCGCCTTACGAATCTGCTCTATCAACAGAAAGAAGCAATTCTTTGTATCGAATTATACTAAAATTCTAGAAAGGCTCAGGCATAAGACTTTCCGTTTTAGATTTTCAGATTTGTAATTTGTTCCCTAAAATATTTTGAAATTAACAGACGTATTTGCTTGCATAATCTCGTTTACATTTGTTTCTTTTAATATAGTACATTTTTAATATATTAACTTTTGTGTGTGTGCTGCAAATGCATTTATATCTGCTACTATTATTTTTTCCAACATCGTTGAGAAATTTTTAAAATAACTAGTATTTTAGGTTTTTATATGTAACCATTTCACATTAATATATTAATAATAAAATTCTAATGACGTCACCATTTAACTTTGTATCTGCTAAAATCATATTTTGATGTATATACCTTGTATTATTTTATAAATACTGAGAATTTTCTATGATTTTTTTCTATAATAATGTCATTTACTGTTCTTGTAATTAGTAAAAGTTCCATTCATTTCAAATAATTATTTATAGAAATATAAACTGATAAATAACTAGTAGATACCCAGTTATACTAACGTACGCACCTAGAAAAAATAATCCACCTTTTTTGAAGTTTTTGGAAAATGCACTTATTGATTTCATGTCTAAAGTTCAGCCAAAAAATGTATAAAATTAGATTACATCTTTCTTCTTATCTCGAAATATGTAGGTGGAAAAATATTTTAAATATTTTCCCCATTTTTTACACTTATTTTGTGAAAGAAAATATTTTCTTTATCCTCAGTCAGTGAAGTAGTCCCAATTTTTCTTTTATTTTGTTAAAGTTTACATTGGATAAGGTTTGATACTATTTTTGCTTTGAGTTCCTTTGAAGATTCAATTACTTTATTAAAAAATGTATACGTAAAAAATAAAAATAAATAAAGAGACACCTTACATGAAGTTAGTATTTGTTATTGTTAATCTAGGATGTTAAATTCATTGTGGCTTTTAACCTTATAAGCGGCGGCATCTTAACGAAAATTTCCCTTCTAAAATGCCCAGTGTGTTAAAACTTGTTCTCTTCTAAAGCGGCCGGAATCCAAGACGGTCACTTTTCCTTCCCCCCTGGTTTGACGGGGACGGTGACAGTTGTACCTCCCACTTCGTCGTCATTGTCCATCCCTCGTAAAAAGTAGCCTTTTGTTACTCTTACGCTTTGAGCTGATAAGCACAAAACTCTGTTCGATTCTTGCTGGTATTATTTTTTAGGAAAAGTTTGCAATAGCATTTTGTCTTCTAGCATTTTCACACAAAATTAAAGAAAAGAATTTTTTTTTAAATAATTTCTTTTCCTAATATAGCTTTAATATTTTGGATCGTTAATTTGCCTTTTACCCTACATGTTTATTTTAAAACTAAATTTAATTATATTATACAGACTCGTGTTTTTGGTTTTATTTTACGCATTATCGGCTTTAAAATTATTAAGGTTCATGCCTTTTTTCTCAGACTTCTTGAAATTTTGTACATTGTTTTTTAATGCGTTTTTCATTAATATGGGAAAGCTTTTAAAACGCAAAGAGTTTTTTTGAGCTACAAAGTGTTTAACCTGTCGAAATTACCAAATAATTCAATATAACCATATATAATTTAATACTTTTTTATATAAATTGCATTTAACGTAAATTAAATTCGATACCCAATTTTTTCACCACATAGAGTGAAAACTTATGAAAACTTACAATTAATTGTTAATATTCAGCGTCCAAGGAACGTTTCTATAGAATATTGTTGGGGGACTCAACTTTTATGAAAATATTTTATTTTAATCTAAAACTTATTTCTGATGGATATTAGTGCCTAAGGCATCCTTTATGCTCATCTCAGGAACCCAGTTAAAAGTTGAATGCTTTGAAAACAACCATTTAATAGTCGCTTGTTTTCCTTAAAACTTTTCTTGATTTAAGAAGAAAATTTTTTTAAATAAAATATTATATTTTCAAACTAATATTATTTACAGTTATCTATTTCGCTCAACATCGCCCAATTTTTTTTTAATACAGTTTATTAGTTTAATTTAAAAATATATTTTGTGTCTTTTCAATTTTTCACTATGAAATGATTATTTGTATAAAATAAAAAAAACACCTTTTTAAGAATATTTAAAAAATTTACTTGGTACAGTTAGATATAATTAATTTGTTTTCTCACAGAAATATCACGACAGCCGTCAATTTTAAATTTTCTTCTAAATAAGTTTAGTTTTTGAGTTGTAGAATAAGGAAAATAAAGCTAATTTTGACGACTTTTGTTGTAGCTAAATGGTACCAGACCTTTTAAGTGGACTTGAATTTTTTTTTTTTTTTTTTTTTTTTAATAAGAAAAAAGCTTTGTAAGGTGTAAGAATTGTAATTATTGAATCACTTAAGATTTACATATGAAGTCAGATAGAGATTAACGTTGCAAGGGTTTCAAAGTACTCTGCTTAGTCTCGATAAAACTAAGGGGAGGGGGTCGAGGAATTCCATTAAAGTTTAAATATATTTGAAAACTTTTAAATTTCTCAAACTGGAATCATCAAAATTATTTAACAAAAATTTTGTTTTCGAAATATTTTAATTATAAACCACTTTTGTTAATTTCAACATCTGTGTTCATAGATAGTTAAAGGTTAAATTGCTGAATTGATAAGCTAGTAGTATTTTAATACCTTTAAAATTTCTAGTAGTATTTTCCATGATTAAAAATTAAATTTTTTTAAGACTTATGGTTGGTTGGTTGGTTGGTTGGATGTGTTTTAATGGCGCAAGGTCCAATAAGGACAAGATGCGCCAGACAAAAGGTAAAAACAACAACAAATTAAAACAAACAGCAATAGATTAAAAGTAAATATGAAAAGAACACAAATGATACGGACCAGAGTAAAAATTTCCAAACATTAAAAAACAGAACATGATATATGAGATGAGAAAAAAGTGATGAAAATAAGCCATTATAAAGAAGAATAAAAACCAATGCGCTTGAGAAAGTCAAGAAGGGCAGGATGTGTGGATTCACCCAAAAGGTCATTTAAATTTAAATTGGTAGTACCAAAATACATAAGATAAAAACGGGTGCAAGAGGTTAAAAAATGATGAACGGTGAGAAGACAATGGCAGCTTGGACAACGAGAAGGAGGTTCCCCCAAAAGCAAATGAGAATGGGTGAGTCTGGTATGCCCGATACGTAGTCTAGTCAAAATGACATCACGTTTACGACTAGGAATCAAAGCCCAAGGCGTGATATTTGGTTTGATACCATGGAGTTTGTTTAGCGTTTCTTTTCCCCAGTCATCAATCCAGTTATTTCGGACTATAAGGTAAGTTGCATTTTTTATATCGGTGTAAGAGAGTGAGCCATTATAATGATCATTAGCACTCCTAGCAACCACGTCAGCCTTTTCATTCCCCGCAATATCTACATGACTGGGCACCCAACAGAAGAGAATATGGAAACCGCGACGGATGAGCTGCTGATATAGATTAAGAGTCATATAAATAAAGCTGTTTAATATGGTACCCGAGCTGAGATTATCCAATACGCTCAATAAGACTTATGGACTGTTTACGTTTTTAAAATTTCTTTTGTTGTAAATAAATTAACAAGAAATGCTTCTCCCCCTACCCCTATTTCTTTAACATTGTCACTTTTTACTATTGAGTATAAGGAAACTCATCCTTCTTATTGAAATAAAATTACAACGAAATACATATCTTTAATAATAATAATAATAATAATAAATGAAAATCTTTGGTGCAGATACATACTTTGATCTATCTTTTGAATTTACTGATAATAATAATAAAACTATGATTTAAATATATTGACGTAACTTAATTTGTGAGTCGGTTATTTTGTTCTTAATAGTACCTCATTAATTTAAAAATATTCATTTCTTTCTAATAACTTATAACTTTAAACTCTGAAAATTACATACCTGCGACAGCTAATCCAAAATAAAAGAATTTTTAGAAGTTAATAACAAGCTGATAAATGAATTAGTTTTACTCATTACTAAGAAACATACATAATCTAAACATTCTATAACATTTATAAAGTTACTATTTATAGTAGTTTTTCAAAACTAAAAGACTAAATTTTTGACTGGTGATACAATAGAATAGCCAGTTCATGCATTAAAAAAAAAATTTGGACTGAAACAATAAAATAGAAATCCCATGTAAAAAGTGTAGCTAAAACATAGATCAATTCCCTCTCATTCGGATAAATAAAAAGAAATATGAATGATGGCAAATCTAATAATACAGTATGCTTGGTCAATTAGGTAGGGCGCTGCTCTCTGGTAAAGGAATGTATGGGTTTGAATCCCACTACTGGCATGGATGTTAATAGCCATTTATAATTATCTTTATGACTTAGTTTCCCGTCAGAATTAGCCCTCGTGTAGCAAAAGAATGGGACCGTAGCGATCCAAAACAACGGACCATTTATGCTTTAATTTAAATATGTGATGAGGAAGATCCACTATCATTTGGTGACCTTCAAGAGATTACTAAAATTTGTTCAATTAAATCTTTATATTTTGGAATCATTAAAAATATTCCACTGATTTTTTATATAATTTGTTGTATGTTGTATGCTATGTAATTATGTAAATTTAAAATATCTTTCTATTAGTAAAAATACTTATGTATAATCAAATATTGATTATTTCATATTCTGTTTGCACGGTGTTATAATTTCTGTGGTTTGACAAGTTTCATAAAAATAATATTAGATTGGGTAAAAAACCCTTCATGTTATATGCAAAGAATACTGAAGAATTCTTTTGTTCTTCTCTCTTCTCCCCATAAAATGTTTAAAAGGAATTCTGTGTTGCATTAAATTTATAAGCCTTCTATCAATTGAACACTAAACTTATGATTACCAAGTAAATTACACCCTTATATCTGTCGCGACCTCGGCTGTTTTTGTTTTCCCGCCTGTGGCAACGCAAAAAGAGTTGGGGAAAAAGAAAATAAAGGTTGTTGCTGATGTTGAAGTTTGTGGTCGAATGTTTAATTTTTTTGAATACTAATTTGCTCTCCCAAAGACTATTTTTTTGAGAATAGAACATTGTGGTGCCTCACCTCGGGACCTTTGGATTAGAATTGAACTGTTGATTTGAGAAAATTTGAATTGAAATCGAAAGTGTGGGGGTGAGTCATTTGAACTTCATTATTTGAATTATGATATTCTCGTAATTGATAAATTTGAATTACTATTTGGTTTTGATTGAATATTGAATTGAATTAGATATGGATGAATTTCTAAAGCCTAAAAATAAGCGTTCGACCTACAGAACACAATTAACTAAGTTGTTTGCCAAAATCGAAACTGCTCTTAACGATCAGAATTCTCAGTTAGAGACATTAGAAAGTGATTTAGAACTGTTATCAATTAAAGATTCTACTGTTAAAGAGTTAAATTCTGAAATAGAAAAATGTCTTAAACCCGAAGAAATGGAAACCGAAATTAATAAATGTTCGGAATATGATGATAAGGTAATTCTTTACAAAACGAAACTCAAGAAACGTATTAAACAATTGCAACCGGATAGTGATCAAAATAATTCTGTTGATAATAGTATTTTAAATTCATCAGAAGAAAGCAGAGTTCGTATCCCTTCAGATATAAAAACAGTTAAATTACCTAAACTTGTGATTTCGAAATATTACGGTGATCCTGACAAATATTTAGACTTTATGAACCAGTACGAAAATGCTATTCATAATAATTCATCATTAAGTTATATAGATAAGTTCAATTATTTAAAGTCGTTGCTAGGTGGAGTAGCAGCCAACGCTATAAGTGGATTTAGTTTAACCGCAAAGAATTACGCAGCTGCAATTGCACTTTTGAAACAACGCTTCGGAAATCAAGATATGTTAATTCATGCGCATTTGAACAATTTATTGAATCTATTTCCTATTAAGAATATAACTGATATCCATGGATTGCGCAATTTGTACGATAAATCTGAAACTCAAATTCGTAGCTTAGAAGCGTTAGGTGTCGCAGAAAATACCTACAGCTGTTACTTTGTCCAATATTATTAAAATTGCTTCCTGGTGAATTAACTTTATAATTTACACGTATGCAAGATAGTAATAAAAAATGGGATGTTCGAACTCTCATAAATTTTCTGCGAAAAGAAGTTGAATCTCGCGAAAGAGCATTTCAAATACATAAACCGGAAATAAAATCATTAGAAATAAAACCTCAGAGGGATGCCAGATCTTTTGGAAGAAATTGGATTACTGATAAGTATAAGCGAAATATAAACACGAATGGCTCTAGAGCACCGGCTAGTCCGAATGTCGCCTCCGCAACAGAATTAATTACATCAACAAATGGTTTATGCTTGTTCTGTTCTAAAATGCATGGAAGTGAAACTTGTGATTCTTTAAATGTAAATGATAGAAGGGAATTTTGCAAGCGTTATTGGTTATGTTTTTTATGCTTGAAACCCCAGCACCGTTTACAAGATTGTGTTCAGAAGAATTCTTTATCTTGCTCATTTTGCCGAGGATTACATAATGTTGCGCTTTGTTTTAAAAAGGAAAATGAAAAAATGAGGACTTTGAAATCTTCAAAAATTGATAATACGGTAACAAAACATGTTAACATTGAACAAGATAAAGGTGATTGTACGATTTCTAATCATGTAAACAATGAACAAAACCAAATTTTATTGCAAACTTCTGCTGTTAAATTGATTGGAAATTTATCAAGTAGAGTAATTCGCTGTCTTTATGATCCAGGTAGTCAAAGGTCATTCATTCGAAAAGACCTATCACGACAATTGTCTTTGAATAAAGTGGGTGAAGAGGAACTTTTTATTCATACTTTTGGTTCAAAAGCCCCAACTCGTATAAAATGTGCTCGAGTTCAGGTAAAAATAAGAGATATTCTGGATGAGAATGAATCAGTAATAGAAGTTTTAGAAATTGATGAAGTTTCCAGTGCCCCTTTGGAATTTGCTCCTATTGATATGATTAACGAATTAAAAATTGAAGGAATTAATTTGAGCGATGTTAATTACGATATTTTGGGGAATGGAAATATTTCTTTACTCATCGGTGCTGACCATTATTTTAACATCGTAACCGGAACAATAAAACGTTTAAGTTCTAAATTAGTTGCAACTGAAAGTAAATTTGGATGGCTTCTAATGGGAAAAATAGAAGAAGAAAAAAACTGCGCAAATAAAAATGTAACTTCTGCAATGTCGTCAATATCTTTGTTTGTAAGTAGTTCTAGTATTGAGAATCTGTGGAAACTAGGTACATTAGGAATTCGAGACCCCGTTGAAGTTCAATCAAGAAAAGAAATGGAAACGGCTGCTTTAGATTATTTTAAGAAAACGGTTACTGTCAATGATGTCGGAAGATATGAAGTTCATTTACCATGGATCTCTGACCAAATTCTTCTAAATTCTAATGAAGACATCTGTAAAGAACGTTTGAAATCAAACACGAAGAAATTGCTTCAGAAAAATCAGTTTGAAGATTATGAAGCTGTACTTCATCAATGGATCGAAGATGAAGTTATTGAAGAGGTTCCCTTTAATGAAATTGAGAAGAAGAGCCATTATTTGCCACACAGAGGTGTGTTTAAAGAATCTTCTACAACGAAAGTTCGTCCCGTGTTCGATGCTAGTTGTCGAGGTAAAAATTCCTTGTCATTAAACGATTGCTTAGAAAAGGGTCCAAATCTTTTAGAAGAGATTCCCCCCATCTTACTAAGATTTAGAAAAGAAAAAATAGGTGTTGTATCCGACATAAAGAAAGCATTTCTTCAGATATCGATATTCAAGCCCGATCAGGAGTTCCTAAGATTTCTTTGGTGGAATAACTTAGAGAAGAAAAGTGTCAAAACCTTTAGACATAAGCGTTTAGTATTTGGTTTAAATTGTAGTCCTTTATATTAGGAGCAGTACTGAATTATCATCTAGATAGGAATCTAGTGAATTTTCCAGAGACTGTTTCCAGATTAATGAAGTCATTTTACGTTGACAATTGCGTCACTTCGGTTCCAGACGATAACACCTTATATAGATTCATGGAAGAGTCTAAACACATATTGGGAACTGCCTGCTTTGAATTAAGAGGGTGGGAGCATACCTCATTGAACATTGATTCTGATCTATCTGACCCCGTTCCAGTTTTAGGACTGTTGTGGAATAAAAATGAAGATGATATTTTCTGTGATACAACAGCATTGTTAAAATGTTCATTCACAGACTTGACAAGAAGAAACGTTTTGAGCATAATTCACAAAATTTTTGATCCCCTTGGTTTTTTATGTCCCGCTACATTGATTCCTAAATTGCTCATTCAGAAAAGTTGGAATTTGAAAATAGGATGGGACACAGTCCTGCCTGATGACTATCAAAAGGAATTTGCTTCTTGGTTACGGTCTGTAGGTTGTTTGTCAGAGGTGAAAATTCCAAGATGCTTAAATATTGACAAAATTCAAGAACTGAGTTTGCATGTTTTCTGTGATGCAAGCAAAAGTGCCTTTAGTACTGTGATATATCTTCGTAAAGTTGAAGGTGATACTATTTCAGTGTCGTTTGTTTCTGCAAAGAGTCGAGTAGCTCCCCTTCGAAAAACCACAATTCCAAGATTAGAACTATTAGCTTGCTGCATTGGAGCACGCCTTTCAACTGTTGTGTTAAAAGCGTTGGATTTAGGAGAAATTCCAGTTTTCTATTGGACTGATTCATCAACTGCATTGTTCTGGATTGAAAAGGATGAAAATTGGAGTGTGTTTGTCAGAAATAGAATAAAAGAAATTAAATCTTTGACTTCAAACGGAACATGGAACCATATTCCAGGGAACTTGAATGCGGCAGATATGCCATCTCGAGGATGTTCTGTAAGTACATTGATCAAATCCAGATGGTGGGAGGGGCCACATTGGCTAAGAAGAAAAAAGGAAGATTGGCCCAAATCCGAAGTTGTTTTAAATGAAGAGGAGATACAAAATGAAAGAAGAAAAGACTGTTGCCTCCCATTTGAATATAACCAAGGAAAAATGGTATTTGAGATATTTTTCCAGCTATTTTAAAGTTATTCGACTGACATCATGGATTCGGTTTAGCCCTAACAAAGGAATGTTTTTACGTTTGTCTTCTCCAGGTCTCCTCCCCCACTCAAGGGGTCGGTTCCGGAACAAAGACGTTCATTTGTGTCTTCTCCAGGTCTCCTCCCCCACTCAAGGGGTCGGTTCCGGAACAAAGACGTTAATTTAGCCCTAAAAAGGACTGTTTTACGTTGTCTTCTCCAGGTCTCCTCCCCCACTCAAGGGGTCGGTTCCGGAACAAAGACGTTCATTTGTGTCTTCTCCAGGTCTCCTCCCCCACTCAAGGGGTCGGTTCCGGAACAAAGACGTTCATTTGTGTCTTCTCCAGGTCTCCTCCCCCACTCAAGGGGTCGGTTCCGGAACAAAGACGTTAATTTAGCCCTAAAAAGGACTGTTTTACGTGTCTTCTCCAGGTCTCCTCCCCCACTCAAGGGGTCGGTTCCGGAACAAAGACGTTAATTTAGCCCTAAAAAGGAATGTTTTACGTTGTCTTCTCCAGGTCTCCTCCCCCACTCAAGGGGTCGGTTCCGGAACAAAGACGTTCATTTGTGTCTTCTCCAGGTCTCCTCCCCCACTCAAGGGGTCGGTTCCGGAACAAAGACGTTAATTTAGCCCTAAAAAGGACTGTTTTACGTTGTCTTCTCCAGGTCTCCTCCCCCACTCAAGGGGTCGGTTCCGGAACAAAGACGTTCATTTGTGTCTTCTCCAGGTCTCCTCCCCCACTCAAGGGGTCGGTTCCGGAACAAAGACGTTCATTTGTGTCTTCTCCAGGTCTCCTCCCCCACTCAAGGGGTCGGTTCCGGAACAAAGACGTTAATTTAGCCCTAAAAAGGACTGTTTTACGTTGTCTTCTCCAGGTCTCCTCCCCCACTCAAGGGGTCGGTTCCGGAACAAAGACGTTCATTTGTGTCTTCTCCAGGTCTCCTCCCCCACTCAAGGGGTCGGTTCCGGAACAAAGACGTTAATTTAGCCCTAAAAAGGACTGTTTTACGTTGTCTTCTCCAGGTCTCCTCCCCCACTCAAGGGGTCGGTTCCGGAACAAAGACGTTCATTTGTGTCTTCTCCAGGTCTCCTCCCCCACTCAAGGGGTCGGTTCCGGAACAAAGACGTTAATTTAGCCCTAAAAAGGACTGTTTTACGTTGTCTTCTCCAGGTCTCCTCCCCCACTCAAGGGGTCGGTTCCGGAACAAAGACGTTCATTTGTGTCTTCTCCAGGTCTCCTCCCCCACTCAAGGGGTCGGTTCCGGAACAAAGACGTTAATTTAGCCCTAAAAAGGACTGTTTTACGTTGTCTTCTCCAGGTCTCCTCCCCCACTCAAGGGGTCGGTTCCGGAACAAAGACGTTCATTTGTGTCTTCTCCAGGTCTCCTCCCCCACTCAAGGGGTCGGTTCCGGAACAAAGACGTTCATTTGTGTCTTCTCCAGGTCTCCTCCCCCACTCAAGGGGTCGGTTCCGGAACAAAGACGTTAATTTAGCCCTAAAAAGGACTGTTTTACGTTGTCTTCTCCAGGTCTCCTCCCCCACTCAAGGGGTCGGTTCCGGAACAAAGACGTTCATTTGTGTCTTCTCCAGGTCTCCTCCCCCACTCAAGGGGTCGGTTCCGGAACAAAGACGTTCATTTGTGTCTTCTCCAGGTCTCCTCCCCCACTCAAGGGGTCGGTTCCGGAACAAAGACGTTAATTTAGCCCTAAAAAGGAATGTTTTACGTTGTCTTCTCCAGGTCTCCTCCCCCACTCAAGGGGTCGGTTCCGGAACAAAGACGTTCATTTGTGTCTTCTCCAGGTCTCCTCCCCCACTCAAGGGGTCGGTTCCGGAACAAAGACGTTAATTTAGCCCTAAAAAGGACTGTTTTACGTTGTCTTCTCCAGGTCTCCTCCCCCACTCAAGGGGTCGGTTCCGGAACAAAGACGTTAATTTAGCCCTAAAAAGGAATGTTTTACGTTGTCTTCTCCAGGTCTCCTCCCCCACTCAAGGGGTCGGTTCCGGAACAAAGACGTTCATTTGTGTCTTCTCCAGGTCTCCTCCCCCACTCAAGGGGTCGGTTCCGGAACAAAGACGTTAATTTAGCCCTAAAAAGGACTGTTTTACGTTGTCTTCTCCAGGTCTCCTCCCCCACTCAAGGGGTCGGTTCCGGAACAAAGACGTTCATTTGTGTCTTCTCCAGGTCTCCTCCCCCACTCAAGGGGTCGGTTCCGGAACAAAGACGTTAATTTAGCCCTAAAAAGACTGTTTTACGTTGTCTTCTCCAGGTCTCCTCCCCCACTCAAGGGGTCGGTTCCGGAACAAAGACGTTCATTTGTGTCTTCTCCAGGTCTCCTCCCCCACTCAAGGGGTCGGTTCCGGAACAAAGACGTTAATTTAGCCCTAAAAAGGACTGTTTTGTGTCTTCTCCAGGTCTCCTCCCCCACTCAAGGGGTCGGTTCCGGAACAAAGACGTTCATTTGTGTCTTCTCCAGGTCTCCTCCCCCACTCAAGGGGTCGGTTCCGGAACAAAGACGTTAATTTAGCCCTAAAAAGGACTGTTTTACGTTGTCTTCTCCAGGTCTCCTCCCCCACTCAAGGGGTCGGTTCCGGAACAAAGACGTTCATTTGTGTCTTCTCCAGGTCTCCTCCCCCACTCAAGGGGTCGGTTCCGGAACAAAGACGTTCATTTGTGTCTTCTCCAGGTCTCCTCCCCCACTCAAGGGGTCGGTTCCGGAACAAAGACGTTAATTTAGCCCTAAAAAGGACTGTTTTACGTTGTCTTCTCCAGGTCTCCTCCCCCACTCAAGGGGTCGGTTCCGGAACAAAGACGTTCATTGTGTCTTCTCCAGGTCTCCTCCCCCACTCAAGGGGTCGGTTCCGGAACAAAGACGTTAATTTAGCCCTAAAAAGGACTGTTTTACGTTGTCTTCTCCAGGTCTCCTCCCCCACTCAAGGGGTCGGTTCCGGAACAAAGACGTTAATTTAGCCCTAAAAAGGAATGTTTTACGTTGTCTTCTCCAGGTCTCCTCCCCCACTCAAGGGGTCGGTTCCGGAACAAAGACGTTCATTTGTGTCTTCTCCAGGTCTCCTCCCACACTCAAGGGGTCGGTTCCGGAACAAAGACGTTAATTTAGCCCTAAAAAGGACTGTTTTACGTTGTCTTCTCCAGGTCTCCTCCCCCACTCAAGGGGTCGGTTCCGGAACAAAGACGTTCATTTGTGTCTTCTCCAGGTCTCCTCCCCACTCAAGGGGTCGGTTCCGGAACAAAGACGTTCATTTGTGTCTTCTCCAGGTCTCCTCCCCCACTCAAGGGGTCGGTTCCGGAACAAAGACGTTCATTTGTGTCTTCTCCAGGTCTCCTCCCCCACTCAAGGGGTCGGTTCCGGAACAAAGACGTTAATTTAGCCCTAAAAAGGACTGTTTTACGTTGTCTTCTCCAGGTCTCCTCCCCCACTCAAGGGGTCGGTTCCGGAACAAAGACGTTCATTTGTGTCTTCTCCAGGTCTCCTCCCCCACTCAAGGGGTCGGTTCCGGAACAAAGACGTTTCATTTGTGTCTTCTCCAGGTCTCCTCCCCCACTCAAGGGGTCGGTTCCGGAACAAAGACGTTCATTTGTGTCTTCTCCAGGTCTCCTCCCCCACTCAAGGGGTCGGTTCCGGAACAAAGACGTTCATTTGTGTCTTCTCCAGGTCTCCTCCCCACTCAAGGGGTCGGTTCCGGAACAAAGACGTTAATTTAGCCCTAAACAGGACTGTTTTACGTTGTCTTCTCCAGGTCTCCTCCCCCACTCAAGGGGTCGGTTCCGGAACAAAGACGTTCATTTGTGTCTTCTCCAGGTCTCCTCCCCCACTCAAGGGGTCGGTTCCGGAACAAAGACGTTAATTTAGCCCTAAAAAGGAATGTTTTACGTTGTCTTCTCCAGGTCTCCTCCCCCACTCAAGGGGTCGGTTCCGGAACAAAGACGTTAATTTAGCCCTAAAAAGGACTGTTTTACGTTGTCTTCTCCAGGTCTCCTCCCCCACTCAAGGGGTCGGTTCCGGAACAAAGACGTTCATTTGTGTCTTCTCCAGGTCTCCTCCCCCACTCAAGGGGTCGGTTCCGGAACAAAGACGTTAATTTAGCCCTAAAAAGGACTGTTTTACGTTGTCTTCTCCAGGTCTCCTCCCCCACTCAAGGGGTCGGTTCCGGAACAAAGACGTTCATTTGTGTCTTCTCCAGGTCTCCTCCCCCACTCAAGGGGTCGGTTCCGGAACAAAGACGTTCATTTGTGTCTTCTCCAGGTCTCCTCCCCCACTCAAGGGGTCGGTTCCGGAACAAAGACGTTAATTTAGCCCTAAAAAGGACTGTTTTACGTTGTCTTCTCCAGGTCTCCTCCCCCACTCAAGGGGTCGGTTCCGGAACAAAGACGTTCATTTGTGTCTTCTCCAGGTCTCCTCCCCCACTCAAGGGGTCGGTTCCGGAACAAAGACGTTCATTTGTGTCTTCTCCAGGTCTCCTCCCCCACTCAAGGGGTCGGTTCCGGAACAAAGACGTTAATTTAGCCCTAAAAAGGACTGTTTTACATGGTCTTCTCCAGGTCTCCTCCCCCACTCAAGGGGTCGGTTCCGGAACAAAGACGTTCATTTGTGTCTTCTCCAGGTCTCCTCCCCCACTCAAGGGGTCGGTTCCGGAACAAAGACGTTAATTTAGCCCTAAAAAGGACTGTTTTACGTGGTCTTCTCCAGGTCTCCTCCCCCACTCAAGGGGTCGGTTCCGGAACAAAGACGTTCATTTGTGTCTTCTCCAGGTCTCCTCCCCCACTCAAGGGGTCGGTTCCGGAACAAAGACGTTCATTTGTGTCTTCTCCAGGTCTCCTCCCCCACTCAAGGGGTCGGTTCCGGAACAAAGACGTTCATTTGTGTCTTCTCCAGGTCTCCTCCCCCACTCAAGGGGTCGGTTCCGGAACAAAGACGTTAATTTAGCCCTAAAAAGGACTGTTTTACGTTGTCTTCTCCAGGTCTCCTCCCCCACTCAAGGGGTCGGTTCCGGAACAAAGACGTTCATTTGTGTCTTCTCCAGGTCTCCTCCCCCACTCAAGGGGTCGGTTCCGGAACAAAGACGTTAATTTAGCCCTAAAAAGGACTGTTTTACGTTGTCTTCTCCAGGTCTCCTCCCCCACTCAAGGGGTCGGTTCCGGAACAAAGACGTTCATTTGTGTCTTCTCCAGGTCTCCTCCCCCACTCAAGGGGTCGGTTCCGGAACAAAGACGTTCATTTGTGTCTTCTCCAGGTCTCCTCCCCCACTCAAGGGGTCGGTTCCGGAACAAAGACGTTAATTTAGCCCTAAAAAGGACTGTTTTACGTTGTCTTCTCCAGGTCTCCTCCCCCACTCAAGGGGTCGGTTCCGGAACAAAGACGTTCATTTGTGTCTTCTCCAGGTCTCCTCCCCCACTCAAGGGGTCGGTTCCGGAACAAAGACGTTAATTTAGCCCTAAAAAGGACTGTTTTACGTTGTCTTCTCCAGGTCTCCTCCCCCACTCAAGGGGTCGGTTCCGGAACAAAGACGTTAATTTAGCCCTAAAAAGGAATGTTTTACGTTGTCTTCTCCAGGTCTCCTCCCCCACTCAAGGGGTCGGTTCCGGAACAAAGACGTTCATTTGTGTCTTCTCCAGGTCTCCTCCCCCACTCAAGGGGTCGGTTCCGGAACAAAGACGTTAATTTAGCCCTAAAAAGGACTGTTTTACGTTGTCTTCTCCAGGTCTCCTCCCCCACTCAAGGGGTCGGTTCCGGAACAAAGACGTTCATTTGTGTCTTCTCCAGGTCTCCTCCCCCACTCAAGGGGTCGGTTCCGGAACAAAGACGTTCATTTGTGTCTTCTCCAGGTCTCCTCCCCCACTCAAGGGGTCGGTTCCGGAACAAAGACGTTCATTTGTGTCTTCTCCAGGTCTCCTCCCCCACTCAAGGGGTCGGTTCCGGAACAAAGACGTTAATTTAGCCCTAAAAAGGAATGTTTTACGTTGTCTTCTCCAGGTCTCCTCCCCCACTCAAGGGGTCGGTTCCGGAACAAAGACGTTCATTTGTGTCTTCTCCAGGTCTCCTCCCCCACTCAAGGGGTCGGTTCCGGAACAAAGACGTTAATTTAGCCCTAAAAAGGACTGTTTTACGTTGTCTTCTCCAGGTCTCCTCCCCCACTCAAGGGGTCGGTTCCGGAACAAAGACGTTAATTTAGCCCTAAAAAGGACTGTTTTACATTGTCTTCTCCAGGTCTCCTCCCCCACTCAAGGGGTCGGTTCCGGAACAAAGACGTTCATTTGTGTCTTCTCCAGGTCTCCTCCCCCACTCAAGGGGTCGGTTCCGGAACAAAGACGTTAATTTAGCCCTAAAAAGGACTGTTTTACGTTGTCTTCTCCAGGTCTCCTCCCCCACTCAAGGGGTCGGTTCCGGAACAAAGACGTTCATTTGTGTCTTCTCCAGGTCTCCTCCCCCACTCAAGGGGTCGGTTCCGGAACAAAGACGTTATTTTGTGTCTTCTCCAGGTCTCCTCCCCCACTCAAGGGGTCGGTTCCGGAACAAAGACGTTCATTTGTGTCTTCTCCAGGTCTCCTCCCCCACTCAAGGGGTCGGTTCCGGAACAAAGACGTTAATTTAGCCCTAAAAAGGACTGTTTTACGTTGTCTTCTCCAGGTCTCCTCCCCCACTCAAGGGGTCGGTTCCGGAACAAAGACGTTCATTTGTGTCTTCTCCAGGTCTCCTCCCCCACTCAAGGGGTCGGTTCCGGAACAAAGACGTTCATTTGTGTCTTCTCCAGGTCTCCTCCCCCACTCAAGGGGTCGGTTCCGGAACAAAGACGTTCATTTGTGTCTTCTCCAGGTCTCCTCCCCCACTCAAGGGGTCGGTTCCGGAACAAAGACGTTCATTTGTGTCTTCTCCAGGTCTCCTCCCCCACTCAAGGGGTCGGTTCCGGAACAAAGACGTTAATTTAGCCCTAAAAAGGAATGTTTTACGTTGTCTTCTCCAGGTCTCCTCCCCCACTCAAGGGGTCGGTTCCGGAACAAAGACGTTCATTTGTGTCTTCTCCAGGTCTCCTCCCCCACTCAAGGGGTCGGTTCCGGAACAAAGACGTTAATTTAGCCCTAAAAAGGACTGTTTTACGTTGTCTTCTCCAGGTCTCCTCCCCCACTCAAGGGGTCGGTTCCGGAACAAAGACGTTAATTTAGCCCTAAAAAGGACTGTTTTACGTTGTCTTCTCCAGGTCTCCTCCCCCACTCAAGGGGTCGGTTCCGGAACAAAGACGTTCATTTGTGTCTTCTCCAGGTCTCCTCCCCCACTCAAGGGGTCGGTTCCGGAACAAAGACGTTAATTTAGCCCTAAAAAGGACTGTTTTTCGTTGTCTTCTCCAGGTCTCCTCCCCCACTCAAGGGGTCGGTTCCGGAACAAAGACGTTCATTTGTGTCTTCTCCAGGTCTCCTCCCCCACTCAAGGGGTCGGTTCCGGAACAAAGACGTTCATTTGTGTCTTCTCCAGGTCTCCTCCCCCACTCAAGGGGTCGGTTCCGGAACAAAGACGTTAATTTAGCCCTAAAAAGGACTGTTTTACGTTGTCTTCTCCAGGTCTCCTCCCCCACTCAAGGGGTCGGTTCCGGAACAAAGACGTTCATTTGTGTCTTCTCCAGGTCTCCTCCCCCACTCAAGGGGTCGGTTCCGGAACAAAGACGTTAATTTAGCCCTAAAAAGGACTGTTTTACGTGTCTTCTCCAGGTCTCCTCCCCCACTCAAGGGGTCGGTTCCGGAACAAAGACGTTAATTTAGCCCTAAAAAGGACTGTTTTACGTTGTCTTCTCCAGGTCTCCTCCCCCACTCAAGGGGTCGGTTCCGGAACAAAGACGTTCATTTGTGTCTTCTCCAGGTCTCCTCCCCCACTCAAGGGGTCGGTTCCGGAACAAAGACGTTAATTTAGCCCTAAAAAGGACTGTTTTACGTTGTCTTCTCCAGGTCTCCTCCCCCACTCAAGGGGTCGGTTCCGGAACAAAGACGTTCATTTGTGTCTTCTCCAGGTCTCCTCCCCCACTCAAGGGGTCGGTTCCGGAACAAAGACGTTAATTTAGCCCTAAAAAGGACTGTTTTACGTTGTCTTCTCCAGGTCTCCTCCCCCACTCAAGGGGTCGGTTCCGGAACAAAGACGTTCATTTGTGTCTTCTCCAGGTCTCCTCCCCCACTCAAGGGGTCGGTTCCGGAACAAAGACGTTAATTTAGCCCTAAAAAGGACTGTTTTACGTTGTCTTCTCCAGGTCTCCTCCCCCACTCAAGGGGTCGGTTCCGGAACAAAGACGTTCATTTGTGTCTTCTCCAGGTCTCCTCCCCCACTCAAGGGGTCGGTTCCGGAACAAAGACGTTAATTTAGCCCTAAAAGGACTGTTTTACGTTGTCTTCTCCAGGTCTCCTCCCCCACTCAAGGGGTCGGTTCCGGAACAAAGACGTTCATTTGTGTCTTCTCCAGGTCTCCTCCCCCACTCAAGGGGTCGGTTCCGGAACAAAGACGTTCATTTGTGTCTTCTCCAGGTCTCCTCCCCCACTCAAGGGGTCGGTTCCGGAACAAAGACGTTAATTTAGCCCTAAAAAGGACTGTTTTACGTTGTCTTCTCCAGGTCTCCTCCCCCACTCAAGGGGTCGGTTCCGGAACAAAGACGTTCATTTGTGTCTTCTCCAGGTCTCCTCCCCCACTCAAGGGGTCGGTTCCGGAACAAAGACGTTAATTTAGCCCTAAAAAGGACTGTTTTACGTTGTCTTCTCCAGGTCTCCTCCCCCACTCAAGGGGTCGGTTCCGGAACAAAGACGTTAATTTAGCCTTAAAAAGGAATGTTTTACGTTGTCTTCTCCAGGTCTCCTCCCCCACTCAAGGGGTCGGTTCCGGAACAAAGACGTTCATTTGTGTCTTCTCCAGGTCTCCTCCCCCACTCAAGGGGTCGGTTCCGGAACAAAGACGTTAATTTAGCCCTAAAAAGGACTGTTTTACGTTGTCTTCTCCAGGTCTCCTCCCCCACTCAAGGGGTCGGTTCCGGAACAAAGACGTTCATTTGTGTCTTCTCCAGGTCTCCTCCCCCACTCAAGGGGTCGGTTCCGGAACAAAGACGTTCATTTGTGTCTTCTCCAGGTCTCCTCCCCCACTCAAGGGGTCGGTTCCGGAACAAAGACGTTCATTTGTGTCTTCTCCAGGTCTCCTCCCCCACTCAAGGGGTCGGTTCCGGAACAAAGACGTTAATTTAGCCCTAAAAAGGACTGTTTTACGTTGTCTTCTCCAGGTCTCCTCCCCCACTCAAGGGGTCGGTTCCGGAACAAAGACGTTCATTTGTGTCTTCTCCAGGTCTCCTCCCCCACTCAAGGGGTCGGTTCCGGAACAAAGACGTTAATTTAGCCCTAAAAAGGACTGTTTTACGTTGTCTTCTCCAGGTCTCCTCCCCCACTCAAGGGGTCGGTTCCGGAACAAAGACGTTCATTTGTGTCTTCTCCAGGTCTCCTCCCCCACTCAAGGGGTCGGTTCCGGAACAAAGACGTTCATTTGTGTCTTCTCCAGGTCTCCTCCCCCACTCAAGGGGTCGGTTCCGGAACAAAGACGTTAATTTAGCCCTAAAAAGGACTGTTTTACGTTGTCTTCTCCAGGTCTCCTCCCCCACTCAAGGGGTCGGTTCCGGAACAAAGACGTTCATTTGTGTCTTCTCCAGGTCTCCTCCCCCACTCAAGGGGTCGGTTCCGGAACAAAGACGTTCATTTGTGTCTTCTCCAGGTCTCCTCCCCCACTCAAGGGGTCGGTTCCGGAACAAAGACGTTAATTTAGCCCTAAAAAGGACTGTTTTACGTTGTCTTCTCCAGGTCTCCTCCCCCACTCAAGGGGTCGGTTCCGGAACAAAGACGTTCATTTGTGTCTTCTCCAGGTCTCCTCCCCCACTCAAGGGGTCGGTTCCGGAACAAAGACGTTAATTTAGCCCTAAAAAAGGAATGTTTTACGTTGTCTTCTCCAGGTCTCCTCCCCCACTCAAGGGGTCGGTTCCGGAACAAAGACGTTCATTTGTGTCTTCTCCAGGTCTCCTCCCCCACTCAAGGGGTCGGTTCCGGAACAAAGACGTTCAATTTGTGTCTTCTCCAGGTCTCCTCCCCCACTCAAGGGGTCGGTTCCGGAACAAAGACGTTCATTTGTGTCTTCTCCAGGTCTCCTCCCCCACTCAAGGGGTCGGTTCCGGAACAAAGACGTTAATTTAGCCCTAAAAAGGACTGTTTTTCGTTGTCTTCTCCAGGTCTCCTCCCCCACTCAAGGGGTCGGTTCCGGAACAAAGACGTTCATTTGTGTCTTCTCCAGGTCTCCTCCCCCACTCAAGGGGTCGGTTCCGGAACAAAGACGTTCATTTGTGTCTTCTCCAGGTCTCCTCCCCCACTCAAGGGGTCGGTTCCGGAACAAAGACGTTAATTTAGCCCTAAAAAGGACTGTTTTTACGTGTCTTCTCCAGGTCTCCTCCCCCACTCAAGGGGTCGGTTCCGGAACAAAGACGTTCATTTGTGTCTTCTCCAGGTCTCCTCCCCCACTCAAGGGGTCGGTTTTGGAACAAAGACGTATTTCTAAAAAGGACTGTTTTACGTTGGTCTTCTCCAGGTCTCCTCCCCCACTCAAGGGGTCGGTTCCGGAACAAAGACGTTC
>JAGEOH010001432.1:0-5000 GCA_032207245.1 Pardosa pseudoannulata
ATAGATGGTAAAGTTGTCAGTAAATGATAGTTTGCAGTTTATTGTATTTTCTACTCTGATTGGAGACACTTTCCAATTTTAGTAACAAATTATTCGTATAGATGTCCAGTAAATGATAGTTTGCAGTTTATTGTATTTTCTACTCTGAATTTGCAGTTTATTGTATTTTCTACTCTGATTGATTCAAAGGCGCGGTGTTTTTCGCATGTTTTGTATCAGAAGACGAATTGTTATCTTTGAGTGTATAGCTTTATGGTTATATTTTACTAATCGCCTGATAATTTTATTGATATAAGAGTTGAATAATATATTTTTACTTTGAAATAATAGATAATTCAGAGCGTATGGAGCTAATTTCTTGCGATTCGAACTGTGACTCGGAATCAGAAACTGAATTATCTGTAAATGACAGTAGGGAAAGTTTACTAGATGATCTCTATAGTAGTGACGTTGCTAATAGTACAGATGGAATCAGTCAAGCAAGACAATTTTTTTTAATTAATTGTGATAATCCTTCGGATCCGCCTCCTAGATTTGCTTTCACTGGAATTCCAAAACTTAACTTGGATATCGATGAAACAAAAGGTAAACTTCAGTTCTATGATGCTTTCATAGAAAGAAAAAAAGTTGTAATAAATGCTTTAAAATATTAGAAATGTTAATTTTAATGACATATCTTTACTTAAAAATGTAAAATGAACTAAAAAATGCAGTAAAACAATGTGACATTTTTTTGATCGAATTCTGGAAAAAATTAAACTGTCAAAGGGTTATATAAAGTAAAGTTCCCTGTCGAACTTGCTGCTTCTTTTTATGGAATGACCGACTGCATCTTCATACTGCTTAACACTTAGGCTTCTCATTGGCCAGTAAGCCCAGGTAATTAAAAATTATAGGGGCTAATTCTTATGTGACCTGCAGATTTTATATCTTCGCGATGTATATAATTAAAACATATATATAATTGAAATGATGCGCTTTTAGCCTCATCTCGAATTTGAATTCCGGACGGTTATTGCTGCCCTGCAGTCGTAGAACCTTCAACGAGAATGACAACGAAATAAAGACACTCGAAAATCAAACTATCGTAGTTTATTATCTATAGAACCCCAAAATTCTTTCTCTGATTCTCAAAGCTAAAAATGATATTGCTGGCATCTTAATAAGAAAGCAATAACTCTCCCAGGATTGGCAGATGTCTGTTGTCAAAAGTCACTCTTTTTAAAAGATTAAATGTTGCCTCAGCATTTTTACCACCAGACTCACACCTCACGTAGTACTTGGTTCTGTCTCGATCAAGGTTGTCGTTGAAAAATCTACGTAAACAGCTTTCTGACACTGTCCAGTTCAGATTTCTCTATATTTTTTCAAATGTTGCAAGTTAAGGATAGAATAACTCGACAATTACTTAAAAATAAACTTATAATTGAATTGGTTAGTTTTAAAGTTAAAATATCATTACACACACACATATATATATATATATATATATATATGTATATATATATATATACACACACACACACACACACACACACACACACACACACACACACACACACATATATATATATATATATATATATATATATATATATATATATATATCGGGATTCAGTGTTAAGGCGAATGGAAAACAGTCTTTCTTGATAATAATAATTTTATTAAATCATCGTTTCATTTAAGCAAAACTTGAGCCATTTTCATTTATTCGTCGAAGACGCGCGTAGAGTGTGTTCACAGTTCCATGTCCACGAGCTAACTGTCTTTTATCTGTTTGCAAGCTCATCAAATTTTTCCAAAATGCTTCCGCTTGCAGGATTATCCCAACTGCTTAAGCGAGCGTGGGTCTTTTTCATTTATTTTATTATTATAAAAGAGTTACATTTTTCAAATCGCTTATAACTCACGTAATTTCCAACTATCCATTTTTAGACCTGACACACACACACACATATATATATATATATATATATATATATATATATATATATATATATAAATGTAATAAACTAATTCCTCTCGTCACGATAATTATGTATCCCAATCTCTTTAGCTGCCCGGGCTTCTGAGCAAGGAAAAGCCTACTCAGCTAGCTCTCTCTCTCTCTCTCTCTCTCTCTATATATATATATATATATATATATATATATATATATATATGTATATATATATATATATATATATATATATATATATATATATATATATTATATATATATATATATATTTGGGGGGGGGGTTTGGAGAGCTATATATATATATATATATATATGCATATATATTTATATATTTATATGTATATATCTATATATATACATATATATTTAGTATATATATATATATATATGTATATGCATATATATATCTGTATATTTATATACATATATATGTATATGTATATATATATGTATATTTATTTGTATATATATATGTATATGTATATATTTATATGTATATATATGTATGTATATATATATGTGTATATATATGTATATATATATGTATATATGTATATATATGTATATATATGTATATATATATATATATGTATATATATATATATGTATATATATGTATATGTGTATATATATATATGTATATATATGTATATGTGTATATATATATATGTATATATATATATATATGTATGTATATATATATACATATACATATGCATACATTATATGTATATATATATGTATATATAATGTATATATATATATGTATATATTAAAATATATATATATATATATATATATATATATATATATATACATATATATATATATATACATATATATATAATATATATATTAATATATATATGTGTGTGTATATAATAATATATATATATATATATATATATATATATATATATATATACATATATATATATACATATATATGTGTATATATATAAATATATGTATATATATATATATATATATATATATATATATATATATATATATATATATATATATATATATATATATATATATACATATATATATATGTGTGTGTGTGTGTGTGTGTGTGTGTGTGTAAAAATTATTTCGTTTGCTGACAATAATTATATAGTGTAATCCCGTATTGTTTTTTACTTTCCTGGACTACTGTGTGAAGACTAATCAGCAAACAGTAATAACGATGCAGTAGGACCATTGAAAGAGACCGGCACAAGTCTAATTGAAACTTTATTTTAGAGCTGCTAAAACGGACACCTTTACTAGTCAACGACAGACAAGAGAAAGAACACAAAAAGCACTTTTCTTGAACAGAGGTGCACCCAAGAGCGAAGACAGAAAGAATTTTTCCAAGGGATAAGAAACTTACTCAGCGAATTAAACTGTTAAGTAAAATCAGGGAAAAAGCGAAGCCAGTAGCCTGCGACAGCTGAAAAACGCGTTGAGACAGAAACTTTACATATATAGGATAGAAAGCTTTGGGAATTGTATCGAAAGAATTTTAAGTTGAGGACGCTCCTTAATTTTTTAGGAATTAGAATGGGAGAGAGGAGATTTTTAAGGAAATATTAAAGTAAAATAATTTTGATACATTGAATACACACACACACACACACACACACACACACACACACATATATATATATATATATGTATACCAGGTGGCCATAATTAAACTGACAGTGCTCACAGTGCTCTGTAGCGCGATCAATTTGCGAGAATGACGCCATATTTTGTAGAAAGATTCAGTGAAAAAACAAATTAGTTCCAAAAGTCTCCGCTAGGGGAATATTTTTCGCTGTGTAATAGAAAATAGAGAGTTAACAAATGAAAAATAAATACGGAATAAAATTACCTTTCATTATGCACATTATCTGATTTAGTTCAAGTGCAATATGGCAACACTTTTATAAAAGCGTAAAATCTACATAAACACCGATAAAGTCTCGTGATCTGCAATATCATGCACACTGAGCAGAAGAAGAAGTTCTTTATTCAAATTTCACATTGCATCCATTGGCACAATTAAGAAATTTATTTCCGTATTGATTTGCATTTGTTAACACTCTATTTTCTATTACACAGAGCCAAATATTCCCCTAGTGGTGACTTTTGGAACTAATTTGTTTTTTCGAGGAATCTTTCGTCCCCCGTATTGTTTAATCTACAAAATGTGGCGTCATTCTCGCAAATAGATCACGCTACAGAACACTGTGAGCACTATCATTTTAATTATGGCCACCCGGTATATATATATATATATATATATATATATATATATATATATATATATATATATATAATACACACACACACACACACATATATATATATATATATATATATATATATATATATATATATATATTTAATAATATCACTATCTAAGTCCCTTAAAGTCTATGAAAAATTATCCCTTTTCCCTATTTATTAATCTAAATCGTAATTTCTCTTCTTAATATTAATCCTATTTTCCCAGCCATCCAATTCGAAAGAGGAAGTTTTTCATTCCTTCAGCCGAACCCCGAAATTCTTCCTCACATTCTCTAAGCTAAAAATGATATTGCTGGCATTTTAATAAGAAAGTAGTAACTCTCTCAGGAAAAATCTTTAACAATAAGCAGTAATAGTCATCCTGAACGTAACACTGTTGCAGATGTCTGTAGTCAAAAGTTACTCGCCGAACGACGGCCGATTGGTTAGGGTGCTGGTCTTCGGTACCAGAGTTTGTGGGTTTAAATCCCACGGTGGCATGGATGTTGTAGCCGTTCGGAATCGAATTAATGTAAAATTACAAAAGCATCTCTTATTTAGAAAACCAGATGACACACAAATCTCCGTAGGGAAAAAGAACACAAAACAGAACATATTTGATGATATTTTACATCGCGTTCTGAGAGGGAAAGCCTCGAAATCTTTGTGCTAGGACTTTTTATTAACTACTGGAAGGTACGTGGTTCCAGGAATGATGTCATTCCTGTAACCAATCACTTCACTTTAATTACTTCTAGTTTATTCTAGAAGTCATAAT
>JAGEOH010001432.1:10000-20740 GCA_032207245.1 Pardosa pseudoannulata
ATACATACATATATATGTATATACATTTATATATACATATATATATAAGTTTTATATGTATATGTATACATATATGCATATATATAAGTATGTATATATATGTATATATATATATATATATATATATATATATATATATATATATATATATATAGTATATATATACATATATAATATATATATATATATATATAATATAATATAAATATAGGTTTATATATATATAAATATATGTATACACATACATATATGCATATATATATATATATATAATATATTATATATATATATATATATATATACATATATTATAATCATATATATTTATATATGTATATTTATTTATATATATATATATATATATCTATATACTATATATATGTATATATTTTACATATAAATATATATATATTATATAAATATTTTATATATAAAATATATATATAAATTATATATATATATATTTATTCTGATATATATATATATAAAAATATATATATATATATATATATAAATAGATAGATAGATAGATAGATAGATACAGAAGTACGGCCCACCGACATAAGAGGGTCTTTTAATGCAGCATCCGGATTTTTTTTTAACATTTTGAAAATTAATTGCAGAAAAATTTTATTTTGATATAACAGCTTTTTTCGTATCTCAAACATAACTTTCGAAGAGGTTACTCTTTTCATATTTTTTTTTTATTTTTGAGTGTAGAATTTTTTAAAAATTAATTATTCATTTCGAAATATTGCTAGAAAAATTTTAATAATAATTAAAATAAAAATAATCCTATGTTCGAGAGCAATGTTTTGTTCCAGGGAAAATGTTTTATAAAACTTTTCCTCCAAAATCGAAATGACATAAACGGTTTGAAGAAAATACGTTAAAAATTGTTTGAGAAAAATTTACGGCTTGTAAGTCAAATTGAATTTAAGAATTGTGTTTTCATAAAAAATGAAATATGGAAAATTTTATACATAATTACTCGTTAAATTATTTTAAGTTTTTCGAATAGAGGTGAAAATTACAGTTATGAATGAAGCCCGTACAGTTAAATAACCCATAATTGATACATTTTATACGCTCCATATTTTTGTTTGTAACTTGAGTTCTATAAGGAATTTTTCAATGCGGTTTTTTTAATATATCAAGAACTGATTAAGAAAATATTCTGTTTAAATATGTTTCTATTTTTTTAAACTGTTCAGACTGTTCATATCTGTTAATAAACTTTTCGAGCTGATTACTCTTTTCACATATTATTTACTTTTAAGTAAAGAAAACTATTTCAATTAATTTCTCTTTACTAAATATTACTGGAGAAGTTTTTAATAATTATTAAAATGAATCCAATTTTTGAGAGTTTTTTTCCGGAAAAATGTTTTTAAAACTTTGTCTCTTAAATCGAAATGACAAAAACAGTTTGAAGAATATACTTTAAAGAATATTTGGGAAAAACTTAGGGCATATAACTCGAATTGAATATAAGAATTTTTTCTTTCATTAAAAAAATTAAATAGGGGTAATTTTAAACATATTACTCGTCTTTCGGATCGTGGTAAAAATTAAAGTTATGACTGAAGCCCGTAAAGTTAAATAACCCATAATTGATACATTTTATATGCTCCATATTTCGGTTTGTAACTTGAGTTCTATAAGGAATTTTTCAATGTGGTTTTTTTTTAATATGTTAAGAACTAATTGAAAATATATTCTGTTTAAATATTTCACTATTTTTTTTAACCTGTTCAGACTGTTCATATCTTTAAATAAACTTTTCGAGCTGATTACTCTTTTCCTGTATTATTTACTTTTAAGTAAAGAAAACGATTTCAATTAATTTCTCTTTAATAAATATTACTGGAGAAGTTTTTAACAATTATTAAAATTAATCCAATTTTGAGAGTTTTTTTTCCGGAAAAAATGTTTTAAAATATTTGTCACTTAAATCGAAATGACAAAAGCAGTTTGAAGAATATACGTTAAAGAATATTCGGGAAATACGTAAGGCATATAACTCGAATTGAATATAAGAACTTTTCTTTCATTTAAAAAATTAAATATGAGTAATTTCAAACATATTACTCGTCTTTCGGATAGTGGTGAAAATTATAGTTATGACTTGAAGCCCATAAAGTTAAATAACTCATAATTGATACATTTTATAAGCTTCCTATTTCAGTTTGTAACTTGAGTTCTATAAGGAATTTTTCAATGCGGTTTTTTTTAATATGTCAAGAACTAATTGAAAAAATTCTATTTAAATATTTTTCTATTTTTTTAAACTGTTCAGACTGTTTATATCTTTTAATAAACTTTTCTAGCCGATTACTCTTTTCCTGTATTATTTACTTTTAAGTAAAGAAAACGATTTCAATTAATTTCTCTTTACTAAATATTACTGGAGAAGATTTTAATAATTATTAAATTAAAATGAATCGAATTTTAACAAATTGTTTTTAAAACTTTGTCTCTTAAATCGAAATGACAAAAACAGTTTGAAGAATATACGTTAAAGAATGTTTTGGAAAAATTACGGCATATAACTCGAATTGAATATAAGAAATTTTTCTTTCATTAAAAATATTAAATATGGGTAGTTTTAAACATATTACTCGTCTTTCGGGTAGTGGTGAAAATTAAAGTTATGACTGAAGCCCGTACAGTTATATAACCCATAATTGATACATTTTATACGCTCCATATTTTTGTAACTTGAGTTCTATAAGGAATTTTTCAATGCGGTTTTTTTAATATATCAAGAACTGATTAAAAAAATTCTATTTAAATATTTTTCTATTTTTTTAAACTGTTCAGACTGTTTATATCGGCTAGAAAAGTATATTAAAATATTCTTTTGGAGCTGATTATTCTTTTTCTGTATTATTTACTATTAAGTAATTAAAACAATTTAAAATAATTTGTATTTACGTAATACTACTGGAGAAATTTTTAATAATTATTAAATTAAATCCAATTTTTGAGAGTTTTTCCGAAAAAATGTTTTTAAAACTTTGTCTCTTAAATCGAAATGACAAAAACAGTTTGAAGAATATACGTTAAAGAATATTTAGCAAAAATTAAGGCATATAAATCGAATTGAATATAAGAATTTTTGCTTTCATTAAAAAAACGAAATATGGGAAATTTTAAACATATTTATTCTTCTTTCGCTTAGTGGGGAAAATTACAGTTATGGCTAAAGCCCGTAAAGTTAAATAACCTATAATTGACATATTTAATATGTTCCACATTCCGATTTTTAACTTGAGTTCTATATGGAATTTTTCAATGCGGTTTTTTTTAATATGTTAAGAACTAAGTGAAAAAAATTCAATTTAAATATTTTTTTATTTTTTTAAACTGTTCAGACTTTTTATATCTTTTAATATACTTTTCTTTCAATATACTTTTCTAGCCGATTATTCTTTTCCGGTATGATTTACCTTAAGTAATGAAAATAATTTAAATTAATTTATCTTTACGAAATATTACTGGAGAAAATTTCAATAATTATTAAAATAAAATGAATCGAATTTTAACAAATGCTTTTAGAACTGTGTCTCGTAAATCGAAATGACAAATACAGTTTGAAGAATATACGTGAAAGAATGTTTTGGAAAAATTTACGGCATATAACCCGAATTGAATATAAGAATTTTTGATTTATTAAAAAAATGAAATATGGAAAATTTTAAACATAGTTACTCTTCTTGCGTATAGTGGTGAAAATTAAAGTTATAACTGAAGTCCGTAAAGTTAAATAACCCATAATTGACATATTTAATATGCTCCATATTCTGGTTTGTATCTTCAGTTCTATATGAAATTTTTCAATTCGGTTTTTTTAATATGTTAAGAACTAATTAAAAAAATTCTATTTAAATATTTCACTATTTTTTAAAACTTTTCAAAATGTTTACATCTTTTAATAAACTTTTCGAACTGAATACTCTTTTTCCGTATTATTTACTTTCCAGTAAAGAAAATAATTTAAATTAATTTTTCTTTATGAAACATTGCTAAATAAATCTTTTGAGAGGCATCTTTTGTTCCGAAAAAAAAATTTTTTAAATTTTGTCTCTTAAATCGAAAGGACAAAAACAGTTTGAAGAATATACGTTAAACAATATTTAGGAAAAATTACGGCATATAACTCGAATTGAATATAAGAATATTTGTTTTCATTAAAAAAACTAAATATGGGACATTTTAAACATATTTACTCTTTTTTCGCATAGTGTGGAAAATTACAGTTATGACTAAAGCCCGTAAATTATAAAAACCCATAATTGACATAATTGACAAATATGGAAAATTTTAAACATAGTTACTCTTTTTACGGATAGTGGTGAAAATTAAAGTTATAAATGAAGCCAGTAAAGTTATAAATGAAGTTGAGTAAACCGTATTTGACATATTTAATATGTTCCATATCTCGGTTTGTAACTCGAATTCTACATTGAATGTTTTTTATGCAGTTTTCTTAATATATCAGAATAAATTAAAAACTTTTATTGGTATAATTTCTAAACTTTTAAAACTGTTCATTTCTTTTAATATACTTCTCGAACTAATTACTATTTTCACGTATTTTATCTTTTTCAGTAAATAAACCATTATAGACAAATACAATATTTCTTGCCGAAATATTGTATTTGTCTTTTGGTCCATGTAAACAAAAATTTTCTAATTTTACATAAGTCGTATATATAAAAATAAAAAACCTAAGTTAACCCGTTCTGATTGAGTTTTTAATGATTTATTTTTTTCATTTTTTTAAAAATGGAATATTATTTCTGTCAAGTTATTTTTGTTTTCGATTCCAGTAAACAAACATTTCCGACTTACGCATAAAAAATATTCATATGAAAATAAATTTAAATATATTTAATTTAAAACTAATTAATTCATATAAATAATAAAAATAATTATTTGTAATATAATCACTTAAAATTATTATTATACAATCTAAGATTAGTGGTGCTAGGGTAGCTCTTAGCTTTCGCATGACACATGTCCTTCGTTCGATCCCCGGGCCGTATAAGGTTCCGTCAGTGAGCAGACAAACGGATGACCAAACATGCTTGGGAACTAAACGCTGGGGGTTCCACGAAAGATTGACCACCTAACCGGAACATATGTTTGACACCCAATGACCCATAATCTTGGAAACGGATTTTGGTACTTTAGGCCCTGGCCTCCTAGGGGCTGTCGCGCAGTGGAGTTAGTTTAGTTTTTTTTTTTTTATTTTTTAATATAAATATATATATAAATTAATTTTTATTTATAATATAACTATAATTATATATAATTTATTATCAATTTATAATATGAATATAATTGTACAGAATTTATTATTACTTTATAAAATAAATATAAATATATAGGTAATTTATCATTAATTTATAATATATATATATATATATATATATATATATATATATATATATATATATATATATATATATATATATATATATATATATATATAATATATATATATATTATATATATATAATTATATATATATATATATATATATATATATTATTATATATAATATATATATATATATATTATAAATTAATAATAAATTATATCTATAAATATATATGTATGTATATATATATATATATATATATATATATATATATATATATATATATATATATAAATGAATTTGTGTCTGTCTGTATGTATGTTCTCTATAGACTCAAAAACTATGCATCCAATCGCCGTGAAAATTTGGGAAATATTTAGGTATATCCCTGGGAAGGTTTTTGTAAATTTTTAATGTTCGAAATCCATTCCTTCCCCCTTTTTCGAGCATTTCATGTCATTATTACAAGCATTATTTTCCCCGGTTAAACCCAAACGATTAATTTTTTAATTTATCGCATCATAACTAAGTGAAAGAACAATATTTCTAGCAATGTGACGTCATCCCAAGTAATTGTTTTAAACGCAGTTTTCCTCGGTTAAAAGCAGAAGATTAAAATTTTCAATTTATCACATAATTGATAGGTGAAAATGATATTTTTCTATCATTATGACGTCATTAATTTAAATATCTGATTTATTCATTTCTTATTTTATATTATTTAAACATCGATATTTTTCTATCATTATGACGTCATTACTTTAAATATCTGATTTATTCATTTATTATTTTATATTATTTAAACATCGCCTGAGTAGTATCAATTCGATTTGACCTGGAAATTGAGATATAAAGTGGTTAACTTTCATTTCTATGTGGCGCAAATTATAGTATTTTTATATGAGAACTTATTTTAATTCTTAGTTAATTTTTACGTTACAATGAAATGTTTACCAACAATATTTTAACAACAAAAAGTACAAATTTCAGTGACTCTCATGGGTAAATAAAAACCTATCATTTTATATGAATTCATATGAATGTGATTTCTGTTTCATACAAAACTATGTGGTTTGTCATAAATATCCTTTATTTTGGAAAACATTTATTACTACCAACAAAATTAGCACTGTTGCTGTCAAAACCTCTGCTTTCTATTCTACCATGTAATATGGCAGGGTATATTAACGTTGCTAATCAACGTACAGTAGTAATACAGTAATGTAATTTAGGGTTAAACTTATATTTTACCATAAGAAAAAAGTTTCAGCAACTTTAATATAAGACACAAATTTGATGCAGATCTAATCGTTAGTATGAAAACATATATTTTGTTATTTTTATTTATTGATATTAAGAACAGTTTTCATTTTTATGTTTTTTTATACAAATCTACTCGATAAGTCATAGAGTAACTAACTTTGGACAGAAATATTTGATTCCGCCAAATGAACATATTCCGTATTAATACATATGTATGTATGTTTGTATGTGTGTCTATCTCCTTGCGAACCGCTGGACGCAGACGGGCGCCAAAGGTACCAAAAGACGTGAAACGATCCAAGGATGTCATTTCACGCGTTCGCTTTCCAATATTTCTATTAGTTCAAAAGATATTGACGAAAAACCGAACAAAATGCCAGTTTAATTTTGCCACACTAGCTGTCCATTGTCGAGTTGGCGTCTAAATATGGCAGTGTTATTCATTGTTGGCATTATTATCGCCAGATATTTGGTATTCGGGAAACACAAAAACGTATCTACGCTATTTAAATTCCAGTGTAAGTATATAAATATATGATGGCATATATGTATATAAGACTATTTTCTTATATGATAAAAGATAAACTCATTTTTGTTTAGGAAATCACTTCTTTTTCTATTTAATTTGTTTGGCGAGATTTTTATTTTCAGTAATTAAAAACCTGCGATGTTCTATCAAATTTGTTTTTAATTCTCAGTTGCCATTTATTAAATATCATAGGTTTTTTTTATCTAAAACTCAACTACACTAGAGATAAAAAATATTGGCAAGTGATATACAGGGAACAAATAAATTTTCATTTTAGAAATGGCAACTATGAAATATTGAGATATTATAGCCACTTTTGATTAAAGTTTAAAATGCGATTTCAAATAATATAATTGTTTTCTGTGTTTTAGTCTTAGATACTTATTTTGTTTTATCAATATTAATTTGGTATATTTCCCTCATTTCAAATTCAATTGCGCTATTTTTATCTATCCAATTTTAAGACGTCACTCTGTACTTCACCTATTCTTAAATAAGCTTGGCGACTTTCGGTATATATTTCCTGTTATAAAAATTGAAATCCTTTATGATTCTTATGATAACGCTTTCAGGTAATATAACTGTTCTCGGCTTTTGACCTTATGTGCTTATTTCATTTTATCAATATTTGGTATTTCTCTTTCATTGCCAATTCAATTGCACCATTTTTATTATCCAATTTTGAGACCGCACTAACATCTATTCATAATTAGGCTTGGAAGAATTAAAAGTTAGCCATTTCGGTCAATCGCGTTCTGATATTCTAATTAGTTCGAAATATATTATTTTAAAACCAACAAAAACACCGTTTTAATTATGTAGTACAGTCATTTTAACTGTTGAGTTGGCGTGAAAAACAATGACCATATTTTCATTGTTTTCTTCGTATTCTCCAGATATTTGGTAATAGAATTGACATTAAAGCAGAACAATTATCGCCTATCCTGCCAAAGCGTAGTTTGTTTGGAAAATTTGAACTGCGGCACATTTTGGTATTTCTGTTTGTGATTTATTATATTCTTGAATTTTTCAAGACCTTACTTTAGATATATTTCTTTATAACATATTTGTATATATATATACCATTAAAATTCGAGTGTAAATAAATGCATTTATAAACACAAATACATTTGGATGCATTACTTCACCAAATCCGCTGAATACTTATACTCTTTCCACCATTAAAATATCGTAATTAGAATCAGTTAAAAATATATTAATTAAAATATGTAATGAGTGGTGCCATTTATTGCCAATAGTTACAACTATTTGTCATACGCAATAACTTTTTCTCTTTGAAATATCCCAGTATCAAAATCATCTTATTTTTAATAGCTAAATTTTTTATTTCCTCAAAATATGTAAATATTTATTTTACTTTTTCAATTTTTTTAAGAAGTTAGTATTTTTTCTGTTATATGTTGTCGTGATTTTTATTTTCAATAATTACAAATTCGCCATGTTCTGTCAAATTTGTTTTTATTTCACAATTACCATTTTTAAAAAAAGTTTTCGTGATAGGTTTTGTTGTTTAAAATTCAATTTTTATGTATGTAAAACATTAGTACTAAAAGACATTCAATCTCGGAAATGAATTATCCCATTCAGAACAGTACATATATATTACTCTCTACAGTATTTTGAAATTTGACTCCTACAATAAAAAAAGTCGTGGAATTGGGAATTATTATGCAGCGGCTCACGGGGAACACAGTGCACTTACTGGACATTCGGCTATTAATAAATTGTTATAATCGTCAACAATCTGAAACATACGAGATTTATTCAGCATTTCTATCAATACGTCTTATTATCTTTAATAGTGGTTCTAAATCTTTCATCGAAATATTTTAAAACCCAGACCGAAGGCTGGGTGCGAAGCAGCTAGTATAATATAAAGTAATAATAAATTCTGTATAATTATATTATATTATAAATGATAATAAATTATATATAATTATATATAAAAATTTATTATTAATTTATAATATATATATATATATATATATATATATATATATATATATATGTATATATATATATATATATATATATATAAATATATAATATATATAAAATATAATATATTTATATATATATATATATATATATTATATATATATATATATATATATTATATATATATATATATATATAATATATATGTATATATATATAAATACATAATATATATATAATATATATATATATTATATATATATATATATATATATATATTATATATAAATATATATATATGTATATTATATATATATATAAATAATATATATATAATGTATATTTATAAATATCTAGAATATTTAATAAATATAAAACAATTTAATATAAAAAATTTCAAATGTCATTCATAAATAAACTGTCATTTTCTTAAATATATTAATTTCTGTTAGTTCATCAACCGTAAACAGCAATGTCAGACATACACGCCAACATCAGTTATTGATGTCTCCAGAGTGAGTTGATTTATATCTCCTCGATTCAAATCAGGATATAAATCAGGATTCAAATTTTATCCTTAATTTCGAATGTCATTCATAAATAAACTGTCATTTTCTTAAATATATTAATTTCTGTTAGTTCATCAACCGTAAACAGCAATGTCAGACATACACACAGACATTAGTTATTGATGTCTCCAGAGTTAGTTGATTTATATCTCCTCGATTCAAATCATGATATAAATCAAGATTCAAATCACTGGATTGAAAAAACCTTTGATTTAAATCCCGAATACTTTTTTTCATACGTTGTGAATTTTTTAAGTATGATTTTTTATTATATAAGCAGAGGGAGCCACTAGCAGTATTATAAGGCACAGTAAATCATACTTCATCATTTTCAGAGGAAAAATAAGGTTTAAATATTTTACCTTTAGTAACGAAATTTCTAAATAAATAAACACCCCCAGGCGAGATATAACAAATACCATCTGCGAATAATCAACTAATTAATCAAATAAACGACTTAATTGGTGAGAAGGAAGTGGAAAATGTGTCCTTCATTTCGAATGTCGCTCATTAATAAATTCTCATTTTCCTAAAAATGTTAATATCTGTTTATAGTTCCTCAATCATAAACAATAATGTCAGACGTACAAGCCGAGTTTAGTTGTTGACATTTCCAGGGCCACCTTATATCACCTTGATATAAATCACGATATAAGTTATGATCAAAATCACTAGATTTAAAAATAGTTGATTTAAAACAAGAATATTTTTTCATGTTTAGTAGATATTTTAAGCAGGATATTTTCATTCCCTAAATAGAGAGTGACACCAGAAACGTTAGAAGGCACACATAACAATGTTAAACGTGCACGCTGATTTTACTTGTGGATGATTCCAGTGTTGGTTGATTTATATATCCTAAATGTAAATCGTCATATATATTGTGATTTAAGTAACTGTATTAAAATTATCATTTATTCAAATCAAGAATACTTTTTTACAAGAGAGCAAATAACAATGACAAACTTTCACGCTGACTTTACTTGTGGATGATTCCAGTGTTGGTTGATTTATATATCCTAAATGTAAAT
>JAGEOH010001433.1:0-17500 GCA_032207245.1 Pardosa pseudoannulata
TAGAACACCCGTTCGTGTCATTTCCAATGAAACTTATATACTTGTATATATGTGCGTGTATGTACAGAAACATTGTATATGTGTGTGTAACTTGCGAATTTCACTCTTTGTTACACGAGAGGTTGTTTTGAGTGTACTACGCAAAGATATTTACGATATTTGTCTGTGGGAACTCTTAAAAGACCGGGTGTACCGCCACTGTCCAGAAACAATCGAATAACAGGAACAGTCCATCTGTTCTGCACGTGAAGCGTCCAGCCCCAGACGTTGACACGGGTTTCTGACAATTTCGTTATGAAAATACGTCCTATTATTACTGAACCTGGTGGATATCTAGAAAATATCTTAGTTTAGATTTTTCCTGATTGCAGCGCCATCCGTTGTGAAACGTTGTAACTCATTTTGAAAGTTTATCTGCCTGAAAATTTAATACTGTCCCAAGCCTATTGCAATAAACTATGTAACTATGTATTTCTATCACGGTCCGTTTATTTTTTTTTTCAAATATACCGGTCATTTTTAAACACCCTGTATATCAATAAAATGTACTCTAATAAGCTTAACTTTGTTGAATTTATTTTCGAGGTCCTTTAATACGAAATTCTTATAACGCAATTCTTAAAATGCAAATTCCTTTGCATTTTAAGCACTTGAAGAAAATATTTATAAAACACGAAATTTAAGGAATAAAAATCTATTTCAAAGAAATGTTTACACTAAAAACATTAAAAGCATATATATCCATAACATAATGAAGGTTGACCTATATACTAGAGAAAGTCTTAACCCCCTTAAACTGCGGTTGCCGAACAATAAAACGAATATACATATGTATTGCAGTGTGTGCATGTTGTTAATAAACTATCTTATTCTTCAACAATCTGCAGCATGCGAGATTTTTTCAACATTTTTATTAATACGTTTATCTTTAATAGTGATTCTAAAACTTCTTTGTAGAAACATAAACCGAAGGCTGGGTGCGAAGCAGCTAGTTGTATAATAATTCGTGTACTGAGTTTGTATGAAATCAGAGACAGAGAAACACAATTAACATGCAATATCGATAGAAAAGAACCATTGGAAACAGAGGTATTCTGCAGCTTGAAGCGAAATTTAATATATTTGGCTTTAAATCTTACCTGTACTTTAGGAACGCAAAATATTCTAAAACAAATGGAATTTTAAAGAACAGAGGGAGGTTTCTTTCTCAACTAAATATTTTCGCCGGTACCCTCCTCCGAATTCCATTTTTCGAAAAGAAAGGAATGAAAGCGAAAATAAAATCAAATGGAGGTTACTTTCGCCCAAATTAAGAAAATACCCTCAAATTTTCCGAATTTTAAAATAGATTTTGGTCAATTTTAATGGTTTTTATTTGAACGAAAGGATGCGATGTCACAATTATTGTTACCGCCCTCCCCGCTTGTCAAAAATTGTTAGACTTCATTTGTGGACGGCCCCTTTTTCATTTGTTATGAATGTTAAAGGTCAATCCCTACCATGGTCCACTGCGTGGAGTGGAAACGGTGTTTCTCGAGAAAGAATAGCAGCAGACTATGTGGATGTTAGAAAACTAGTTACTTTATTTTTATAAGTAATTTAAATATTTTATTTTATTACCATCTCATAACCACTGAGGATATTAGTATATATATTATGCATGCATTTCCTTTAGAGTCGTGACGTATTGCATACGTTTGAAGATCGTTTTTCTCCCTACCGATAAGTACTCGGGGGAAAAGGCTATGTATCAGTCAGTGTGGTTGTGAGGCAGTTAGCCGATATTTATTTTCCTTTACTTTTACGTTTAATAAATGTAGTTTTTTTAAATGATGCTAACGTTTGTCTTAATACTGTTCAGGATTAATAGGGCAAAATGCTTCTACTTCAACTATTATTCTTTTATAGCTTTCAATAAGCTAACAGTGGAAGCACTTGGCCCACTGAGTGTGGAAGCAACACCTTTCATGTAGCCTCTACACTGTGGGCCTCTTCCTGATGGTGACCTTGGACGATGAATCCACACGCTGCGCCCCTCACTGAGCCGAGCTCGTGGATTCTGTAAGAATACTAAGCCATATCAATAGCAGGTATGCAGTAGATGTCAAGTTCTCTCGAAGAAAAACACTCGAAATGCCAGAGGCTGACTCGTTTATTAAAAATAACATTACTGTAAAAGAAACATTAAGAACTCTACCCTACTTGGTGCTACCTACAAATAAAACGGTTTACATCAAGGCTTGCATCTGCCGGCGGTCTTCACTTGCTAATCTACATAACAGCCGCGTGCTATCGGCAGTTTAACATACCGCCCGGTGAAGAAGAATTATCTCAACTGGCGTGGAGGTTTGACGTCACTAAGTAATCTTTACCGGGGGGATTTCTTAACCGGAGGGAAAACACCTTCCAGGTATGCAGTGTGACATCAGATTCATCCGTAGGGTCTACTGCGCATATGGCTGTCTTTGATCTTTGAACAAAAACCGCCTCCGAAGCCATTGTCCACGAAGGCATCGTCTGCCACCATCGACCACGATAAGCCATACCCTCTCCAGACGGCGGTAATGGCTTGCAGTGAACCATAGTGTGGAGGGGCCATCGGGGCCAGTACTGCAGTGGTAAGCCATTGGTCATAGTGGAAGAGGCATGCCCCCAAACTGATGAACATGTTTCCTTTTTTTTTTCAGGTATCCCGGCCAACAGAACGATTGGGAGCCGAGTATTGGTCTGGAAACCAAACGGCGAAAAGTTTAAAAGCAATGCATTTTAATTATAAATAATAGCATAATATAAGGAAAAATTCTGTTGTAAATTGAAAGAAAAACTATCAAAGACGGAGAATTCCAGAACCTGTGAATGTTTAGAGCAGCATTTTACGTCTTTCTTTGATGTAAATAAACGATCCTAAATGTGTTTTGTTTTCTTTAATGTCATTGAGTTTATTTTCCTAGATGGGATCCCATCAGCTACTGTCTCACTTTTGCTCATGAAACCTGGATCTACTGCTCAAAGCTGATTCCGAACGGCTACGAACTTCCATGCCACAGTAGGATTCGAACCAGCATCGTAACCCCTCGGCCATCGTTCGGACGAGGATAAATCCCCTACATAATAATAGCCTAAGTTATCTGTCCTCGAATTTATGAAGCGGTTGGACGTGGTATGAATAGAACATCCATATTGGATTTTTGATGAGTTAGGGTGAGCAAAATTTAAAGCGAGTCAAGTTTATCTTTCCCTAAACTATAGATCCGATTCTAAAATAAATTGGCATGAATAAGCTTCGTTTCACAGCGAAAAATACTGTCATCTTTAAACTTTCGAAATCCACCCCGGCCCCCTTTTCGAGAGTTTAATGCCATGCTATCCAGCCCCATTTTAAGAGCAGGCGACTAAATTTATCCATTTATCACATATTAAATAGGTAAAAGTAAAAAAAAAAAATTTCTAGCATTATGACGTTATTCCTTTAACCATCTGATTGAATCATTTATTTTAGATTATTTAAATATCTTCTGCATTATTCTCATACGTTTTATCACTGAAATTAGATATTACGTAAATAATTTTCTATTATATTTGGCTTAAATAATAGATTAGGCACATATGTGATCATTTTAATCGATTATTTTTGTTGAAAGATAATTCTCCGCTAAAAAACAAACCATTTTTCTTACCTGCCTCATAGGGTACTTTACAATTCTGAAAAATTAAAAATTTTACTAATCTCGTCATATGACGGGCTAGAATATTATAAAAACCGAAGGAACGAAATGAACGCAACATAAAAATTGAATTTAGAGCGAAGAGTTCGCGGGTTCGAATCAAGCTGCTGGCATGGATGTTCGTAGCCGTTCGGAATCGGCCTAAAAAAGTAGGTCCAGGTCTCATTAGCCTCCTTGTACCAAACAAAAGTATATCGTAACCCGACATAACCTCTCCCTCGATGTTAATTGCCAATTCTCTACGAGCCTCTCTTTTCTTTATTTTCGATTTGAAGAAAATTATAACCAAATTTCTCGCAAATAGTTTAAAATTTAATTCATTTTTCTTCGCGTTTTATAAAATAGCATTATAGAGAATTTGATATTTTATCACAGTTTTTATTTTAATTTAAAAAAAAATTCCCAAAAGTGAGGCTGGTGTATGGAATTTGTTTAACATCGAGCGATACGAATCCAATAGGGCGACTTTAAGCAGCAACTGTTGAGCCAACAAGTAGACCGAAGCACTCCAAACCAAAGGGTCATTTATTTGCCGAGTGAGAGATAAACAGATCGGGACCTACTACTCGAAAGTAATTTGGAATGAAAATGAACATCCATCCTAACGACGGGAATCGAACCATATATGTACATGTACATATATATGTGTGTGTACAAAATAGCTATAAACACACACACACACACATATATACAAATATATATACTTAACTATATAGGTATGAATATAAAAACATATATGTTTATATTGATAAATATATATATTTATTTGTCTATATATTATATATACATATACACTGGACTCCGCTTAATGGGATCGCAGTTCCTGTTATCGATCGCTTATTGTTATCGAAATCACTGGGTCTCGATTTCCTCTGTTGCTTTACTAGCTCATCCTAAGACGGGAGTAGTAACATTTTTAATATTCCACAACTGTTAAGTATCCAATGAGGTAGGTAAAAAAGGGTTTGTTTTTTGGCTGGTTCACTCTCAATAATTTATCGTCATACTCCTCTAGAGTCTCCCGATCCTGTGAATGCAGTTTAGAATCACGTTGAACTCATTGAGTCAAACCGTGTGGTTATGTATAACAAACAAACACACAAAATAACAGACTTCTTCATTTCCAAATATACATAAATTAAAAATTAGATATTTATGAGTCCGTGAAATAGAATCCTGGACTTATAGGAAAAGAATTTGTTGTTAATACCGGTGGTAAAAGTTTCATTGCAACAAAAAGTAATCGATGATTCAATTTAAAATGATCACGTATGTACCTAATCTATTATTGAAGCCAAATAGAAAAGAAAATCATTGACATAATATCTAAGTTCAGTGATAAAAGATGTTAATATAGTGTAGACGATATTTAAATAGTTTAAAATATGAAACGATTCAATGAGATGTTGAAAGGAATAACGTCACAATGCTAGAAAAATTGTTATTTTTACCTATTTAATAAGTTTAAATGGATAAATTGAATCGCCTGCTCTTAACCGGGGAAAACAGGGCTTGAAATAGACATTGAACTCTCGAAAAGGGGCGAAGGGTTGGATTTCGAACGTTTTAAAGACGACAGTATTTCTTGCTGTGATATGAAGCTTATTTATACCAATTTATTTTAGAATCGGATCGATCGTTTAGGAGAAGATAAACTTTATTCGCTTTGGATGGATGCCTCTATCTATTCCAGGTCCAACCGCTTCCTAAATTGGAGGACAGACGGACAGATAACTTAGGCTATTATTATATACGTATAGGTGTATATACACAGATATATATATGATATAATATATATATATATGTGTGTGTGTGTGTGTGTGTGTGTGTGTCGGCATGTTCACAAGAAGATTCTGTTCAAGACTTCGGTAAATGGACGACTAAAGTGCTAACCCGTTAAACTAAATTACCATGGGACAAAAGTTATTCACAGTAACTCGATAACCAAACCGTCTTTTAGTCTTTTTTTTTTTACTATACGTCAGTCCCATTTGAGGCTCTAAAGTCCTTTCTTACTTATTTGTATTTTTGTGGGAATTGAATGCTTGTTGGCAAACGTAATCGTTGATAATGACTATTCTATGCACACATAAGGTTTTAAAAACGTGACATCTAATGATTCATCCCGTTTATCTGCGTACAGCATGCATGTTATTAGCTCTGATGTAACCGCATAGGCATGCAGTACAAATACTTCCACGAAATAAAAATTGGGTACCCAATGAATCAGATGGAAGTTTGATGAACTAGAATTTTAAATGAAAGGATTGATCAAAAAGGTAAGTTTATTTCCAATTTTATTAGAAAAATGTCTTTCATTGTTCCACTTCTATGAAATAGATAGATCAAAGAGAGAAAAAGGAATGGATTCTTAGGAATTTTCGGTAGTATTTTATGAAGAAATAATTGCTTTGTCATTTTGGGATGTATTTCTAGTATCTTTTCGGATCAGAAATCCCTAACCTATTTCAATTTAGATACATATGTTTCACTTTGGATCTGATCCTCGAAGAAACATCTAATATATTCTTCTCCGGGTAATCTGTCAAACATCATCATGATCCTCCTAGCTATCAGCATCTGGTTCATCTTCAGATTTCGGGCCAGTACCCTCTTCCTGGCTCGCAGATTTTTTAGCCATTTTCTTGACCTCGGTATTTGTCTGATTTGTTGTTTCTGCAAAGTCCTTGTCTACCCCTTCACTTTCTGACGATGGTTTCCCCAAAATAAGATCTTTTTCATGTTCATTAAGTTTCGTTTCTGAACCTTTTATCGCGTCTTCTTTTGCAGTTTCTTGCTCTGGTACTTCTGCCACTTCTTGTGTTATAATGTCTTCCTCTTTTTCAGACTCTAACGTTAATTCTTTTGACTCTGTTAGTTCCTCGGTTTCTCCCTTTTCCGTTTTGGACATTTTAGCAACTTCATCTAGCTCATTGATTGTTGCTTCTGCACCTTTCCCAGTATTCTCTGCGACCTCTTTTGCCGCTTCTAATTTTACGGCTTCTTCCTCTTTTCCAGACTCTACTCCTGGTACTTTTGACTCCGTTAGTTCTTCAGTTTCTTCCTTTTCCATTTTGGACATTTTAGCAGCTTCCTCTAGCGCATCGGTTGATGCTTCTGCACCTTTCCCGGTTTCCTCTGCGACCTCTTTTGCCGCTTCTAATTTTACGGCTTCTTCTTCTTTTCCAGACTCTACTCCTGTTACTCTTGACTCTGTTAATTCTTCAGTTTCTTCGTTTTCCATTTTGGACATTTCAGTTTCTTCTTTTCCTTGTTTAGTTATTCCTGCTGTGCCTTGTTCAGTTACTTCTGGCACCCCTACTGTCGTTTCCAGTTTTACCGCTTCTACCTCTTTTACAGACTCCCTTTTTGGTTCTTCATTTCGTTTTGATATTTCTTCAGTTTCAACTTCTGCTTGAGGCGTTTTAGCAGCTTCTCCTTCTACATACGTTTCCTTCTTCGACAGTTTCTCCTTTTCAAAGGCATCCTCCTCTTTTCCCCTTTCTTCTATCCCAGTTACATCTAGTTTTTTCTCCTTAAGTTGATCTTCTGCCAGAGACTCTTCGATTTCTTCAGGTACTTCTTCCTGTTTGGCAGTTCCTTCTTTGGGTTCTTCTAGAGACAATATATCCTGCTGCTCTTCCAACACCTCCTCCTCCTCTTCGATAATTTTTTCTAATTTTTTATCTTCTTTTGGTTCATCAGGGATGACGCAGATGTCGTCATAAAGTTTGTACCATTCTTCTAGTGTCTACAGAACAAAACAAATTAATGAAACGGATAATTACCCTATTATTGACATAATTACGTGTGACAATGACTTATGCATTATTTTATTACTATTATAATCCGTTGTAAATTATATCAAAGATGCATTAACTAGTTGTATACTAGATCCCGAATACATCCAGAAAATGCGATGCAAGTGGTTAAGTATGATCAGTCAATCCAGGACGTGTGCTCGTATTGACGTTTTCCAAATACTAGAAACAGTTAAATTGTACAATAAAATTAATTTTAAGTATTTTGTAAGGTTTGTTAATTGGTTAATTTTCTATGTCGCGAAAAAGAGAACAGCAATATCAATGGGTATTAATGTAACAAGTGATCTACCTATTATTTAGTTTATAGATGGGGATACTGTAAAATTATATTGAAATGCCATTGTTTCATTGATTTTGCGTGTCAGACTCTTCCCCTGTTTCATTTTTCCCGAAAAATGCGACCCTTGTTATATTTTCGTTTTCCTCGTAGAAATGATTCGTCAGTTTCCACCCCTTTCCCCCGGACGCCGAAGGCCAGTCTCTTTTCGAACGTAGACATCAAGGAACCAATCGCACATAGTGTGATGTGTTTTACCAGTCAACTCTTGAGTAGTCAAGTACGAAGTATCAATAATAAACAAGTTCAAAATCTCTGATAACGAAATGTTACTACTACAACCCTCAAAGGCAAAAAAAAAGGCGTTCTTGTTGGCTGATACGTTTCGCATCCTTTGCAGGTAGGCTTTTGTATTTTTCCTTGTTACTTTTGGGGTTTCATACAGACTATTTCGAAATGGGAGCAAACCATGTTAACACAGAAATGGAATAACTGATCCATCTGTGGCTACGAATAGCTGTCACATCCAAACTGGCAATAAAGAACAATTAAGTTTAAAAGCACGCGAAAAACACAACAGAAAGGCACAAGATTATCTTTTATAGGGAGGAGTTGTATTTGTAGCTCTCCGCACCTTCTCACATTCTGCGCAAATAGCTCCGTCTCTGAACTAACTCAATAGCGCATGTTACATTAATAAGCAATAATGCCTGCAACTAAAATTCACATCTTGGGAACCAATCGGAGGCCTAAACAAAGATTTATTTTTGTTGGCAGCATGTATTTTGCCATTTTGATTGAGTTGCACAGAGTTATGTGACCACCTGCTACAAGTGGTGTCTGGGTACGCGACCGATTTTAAAAGTACCTCAGCTTTATCCATCTGTTGAAAAATGTCTTCTCTGTAAGACGCAAACTCCGGATACTTAGAAAACAGTTCAGAGATGCTTTCTTCCTCGTCAGAGATCGCCATTTTCGTCTCGTCGAATTCTCCCATCTGAAAAATAGTACATCATTTATTTTGCCCCTTTGCACTTAATGAAGTTTTAACGGCTAAACATTCTGGAGAGTTAAATAAATGTCCTCGATGTTTCTGTAAGAGGTGAGAGAATGTGGTGTACCACAGATTGACAATGTGGAAGTCACCTACATGCGCAAAAGATATCTGTACTTTCAACGACTAACGCGTAGATTTAAGGAAACGGTTTCGACTCGAATACCTTGGGCAGTTGAAAAATGTCAAGAAGTGTACAGAAGATTTGAAGTTGATTTCTGACGGCGAAATTGCTCTCATTGAATCTCATAATCTGAAACGATTACAGTGACTAATTGGAAGGGTTCTACCGGACAAGGATGAAATAGTCAGAATTGGGCGGATCAAGACCAAATTTGGCATTGTTAAACGTCCGGTGCAACGAGGGTATCCGAGAACACTGAAGATACTTTCCTGAAAGATAACATCCTCGACCATAAGAATAATGTAAAGCTTCCAGAACCTGACAAAGTCAGTGATAACCCGACCTGGACGAATTGGGAAACCTCCCGAAAGGCCTTTGAAGGGGAAAGGCGGAGTGCCTCGTTACAGAACTCAAGGTGGGAGTGTGTTGCGGTCGAGGAGCCTTGCACTCCGTGGCTTCTAAGCTTTTCTCCGGACTGGAGTGAAAAGAAGGAAAACGAACACAAACAAGAACTACGGAATGTCGCGGACAATGGTTGTCATGGAATCCGTTGTCATTTTTAAAACCCTGTAAGTAAATAACGTTTTGTCATGGTAGTGTTAGCTAGTAGAAAACTGTGTTTTGTCAAAATTAGTTCATCTCGGAAGTAGATAGAAGAAGGGTCACTCGGATACCTTTCCGAAAGTAGAGATCCGTTAATAGAACAACCTCTGAGAAAAATGAATCTGGAGCTGAGTGGTAACACTCTAGAATGTACTAAAGGAGTATTCAAAAGTAAAATAATCTTAACACATTTTAAAAAATCGATCGGTTAGAAACGTTTCGCCGCACAATACATAGGTATCAGTAAGCGACGAGGGTTGGACACTCTAAAAATGTAAAATGTCTAAAGGGAGGGTCTCAAATAAACCTTGATACCTTATTTTTGAACTCGCTATCATTGAAGACATCTCACTGCATTTGAACTGTGTTGGCACCAGCTCAGAGGATTCGGTTTAGAACACTTTTCTCGATCGAGATTGCGATAATTCTTCAACCGATGGACCCTGGTTCAACCAGGCAAAAATATTTCGCGAGATATCCCTGCATTTTGATTCGCGGAAGGGAACTGGGTTTTTTTCGATGCTACAAGTGGATGTGCGATAAAGCCTTTTACGGGTAACACCTATTTGTGTAACATACGGGTAAAAACAATTTTATTCAACTTGCTCTATAAAAGAAAATTTTAATGTAACTCTACATTGATAAGCAGTAGTCCAGTCTATAGTTTGAAACGTGATAATGTTTTCAGACGTCAACCCCAATTTGTACTCATTTAGATAACTTAAAATTGGGGATCGAAAGAGCTAACATTCTATTCTAACGACGGATTATTCCAACACTTTTGTATTGATATTCAACAACGCTATGAAAATGAAGGTTTTCTTAACGCGACAAAATCAAATAATAGCAAAAATACAGTGATCCTTCGTTTTTCGCGGTTAATGGAAACCAGAACCTTCCGCGAAAGCTAAAAAACCGAGAAGTAAGATTGGCTCCTAGGAATTTTCGTGTATGCGGGTACACGAATGTTTTAAATATGTAAACAGCATTTATACTTTACACATTTAAGACAAAAATGAAAACAGTATACGCATTTACTTAAACGTGTCAGTGCTCATTTATAAGGTTAATTACAAAACCTTATTGAGTAATAAGCATTCATCAACATTGCTTTCTGAGAGAGGCGAAGAGTCTTGTGTTAGTGGCGGAGGCTCTCACTCGACTCGGAGAAGTTTTGGGCTCCCTCGGAGACTCTTCTGCTGGAGGCGATGACGGTAGAGCCGGGGGGGGGGCTTTACCTTGCAGAAATATATGGTGATGGGTAGTAGTTGTCTTTGTTTTTCCTTTTCCTTCAAAATCCCCTGTAAAAGGACATAACCTCGTCAACGGGATTGCAAAATTCGACAGCTCGAACCCTATTGTCGTCCATGTCTTGTACCAATTCTTGCCATGTTGTACAACTGTTGTAGATTCTCCAGGGTAAGGCCACGCTTTTCAGTTTTTTCTGCGTCTTCCTCTTCATCTTCTTCCTCACTTGCAGAATTTCTCGTCTCAAGAGCCCGTGGTATGGACTCTGAGTCAACTCATTTCTTTGCGCATCGACATGAAGCAGCGCTGCTTTCCGCAGTGTGGCTGCCGACAGGGTTGTATTTTTTTCATTTTCATTTTTGGATGAATATTTTGGAAAAACTCGCGAAGCATCGAAGCCACAAAACATGAAGCGCGAAGTGGCGAGGGTACACTGTAAACGTAAAGTAAAAGTTTTACCTTCCGTTCTATCTCATCTGGAAAATCTTCGATCTCTTCAACGGTATCTTCGGCGTCCTGAAACCACAACGGAAGCTCAGACGACTTTTATATAATCATTCCCAAAAATAAAATTTACCTACAGAGAACTTTCGACATAAAAACTTATTAAAGAGAAAATATTGACTGAATCGCAAGTTTAAGGTAGATTTATACATGTTTTTTTTTATTCCTGTCTACTCATTTTATTTCTTTCGTTGGCAACCCGATCCTACGTGTACAATGAAATTTGTTTCACTTTGAAATCCTTTAGCGATCTTTCAAAGGAGAGGATTATTCCGAGTCAGTTGTAACGCCACGGATCTAGTATAGTCCCCATTTTGGTAGCTGTCAGGAAAAGGGACTGGGAAGATTCCATGAGGATCGGGAAAAAAACATCATGTCATCCGATGTCTTAAAAGGTCATTCGAAGGTTCCATACTGGATGACTTCCCCTCCATATTTTTATGTTTAAGAAGCTCTGCGAAAACAGAATTTTTCGAATGTATTTGAACAAGACTTCGTCTTTTAGCTGGAAGTCAGTAGAACCTGGCTGCTCGTCTCAGAAGACAGATATTTCGGAGGTTATTTGTAGTTTGGAATCTTGGCGTTCGAGAAGTATTGTACGGAATGAAGCGGAATTTCTGAATAAAGTTAATTTGCTGCTAACGACGATTAGTCCGAATCGGCACACAACAATATACATGTGTGTGTGTGTAACGCAGGAGAAATTAATCCACGGGTCACATAAGAAAATAGCCCCTTGAGCAACGAGTGAGCCTGAGTCGAGGCTCCATTTCAAGGAACAGCGAAGTACGTGGTGGAACTTAACTTTTATTGAGGTTTAACGAATAACACGTTCCTCTAATAACAGCAGAGCATGGAGTGAGTGCATGAAAACACTTTTCGATTAGAAAGCTAGCCTCACAGCGAGAAATGAGGCGAATTCTTTCACATGAGATAGAAGCTGAGTCGGCGTTATGAACGGTCAGAAAAGAACTTGGATCATTGGAAGGAGTGAACCATTTTTCTTGGGAAAAGGGGGCGAGTGGACAGAAAATGAGCACTGATTGCAGAGTTAGCTTTTGGAGAAGAGTAAAAAGAATTAAGACACTCAAATAAGATATTACGCAGTATGAAAGACTGCGGGGGCAAGCGAGAGATATTTTAAGTATCATAATTTTGATATATATATATACACTGTCTACCAATAAGTATTTGGACACCTATGCCAATGAAGATATCTGCGGTCCTGAGGTACGTCACTTCCTCGCCGGTATCCATCGTGTAGGAAACAGCATCGGCATGAGTCGCATGCAAGATGCCGGAGCTCTCTGATTTCGAGAAAGGTATAACTATCGGGTATCACAAACGGGGCCGATCCTTAAGGAACATATCGAGCGATCGGAAGTACCCCAAATCGACAGTGGCCTATGGGATTAAGAAGTGGATGGAACTCGTATGTCTACTCCAAGCCGAGTATACCGCTAGCTGTAATACAAAGACTTGTGGAATGTAGGCCCCGGAGGGTTCGCGCTGTCATTGTGGAGGCTCTACCAACTATTGATTCTGGATAAAGTGAGTTTTTCTTTTTCTATCACAGGTGTCCAAATACTTATTGGTAGACAGTGTGTATATATAATGGATAATTTGTCCCTCACAAAGAGAAGAAATCCGTTTAGGTGCAGTCGGAGCTAAAACGTCGTTGAAACAAAGAAAATTTTGGATCCAAATGGACGGTTTATTGAGGCAGCTTCTCTCACGGACTTCTGTCCGAAAAACAACTGCTTCTCGATTTTATAGTTGTAAGGGCCAACCAATCGAAAGTTTTAATTGCTAGTCAAGAGGAGACGCCTGTGACGTAGTTGAAGCCTCACGAGTTATTTAAAGCATTTATGCAAGAGGAAGTTTGGCTGTTCGAGGTCGCCAAATGGATCGGAAAAACAAAGATATTTACCAAGGTTGACATAATTAAGTTTATTAATTTTGTTTTGGTTAAAAATATCATCACACATATATATCTATGTATGTATATTCATGTTTCACTCGACAATCCTTTGTCGGTTGTAAGAAATAGTTACGCCGAGACCAACAGACTGAAAAATAGTCTATACACTTTTATAAAAATTTTGCTTCTGCTGACACGTTTGTGTTACATTTTTGTCAAATAATACTACGATGCGGACACCCCCCCCACACACACACACACCTATAAATGAAGTCTGTGTACGCCCCGATAATTTATTACCGGTGGACTATTTCACAAGAACAAGATAGGCTAACTTTATCTTAGCATTCATTGGTTCGTTTTCATTTCGTCGGCGCAAATCTCGCCAAGCACACTTTATTGGCGACAATCCATCTTTATTATTGTTTGTTGCCTATACTATTCTTACATATTAGGAAAAAAACGTGACTGATAAGAAACGGCCCCGACTTGTTTGATGTCTACACGACACTATGGCCCACTATTGACCACTGCAGTACTGGCCCTGATGGCGACTTTGCATCCACACAGTGGGCCACTCATGGAGTCGAACGCGTCCTCTATCTACTACGTGTTCTAGTAGCGTATGCTGAATGTCTTTTAATGTAGTCATACTGGCCCAAGAACACCGTCGATAAGCCATACCCTCTCCACACAGTGGTAATGGCTTACGGGGAACCCTATTAGGGAGGTGCTCTTGAAAAATAGGCGCCTGAAACCTGGTATTCCACTCGGCCTGTGATTGGCTGGTAAGTACATTGGAAACGATTTCTAAAATTGTCGAAATATCTTGGCGATGCTTTCCATTATTGCCTTCTTATCCATTGATTTAGAATGGCTTCTTATCTATTTATTTCTCTTCATTTATCCATTATTTATTCCTTTATTTAGAAGAATTTGGAACTTACAAGAATGGAAATTGAAAGTTCTAATTGTAAATATTGCAGCTCTGTGTTTTATCAGAAAAAGTATTTAAAATGTATGTAAAAGTTTCTCATTTCGGTAAATTATAATTAATTTAATTTGTAACTTAACTTTAATAAAATATCAGTAAGCCTTTAATTAAATGTATACTCACCCCCTCCTCCCTTTGAAAAAAAAATTCTATGTACGATCCTGTCTCTTTCTGATTGTTGAAATATACAAATTCACGGAAAGCGCCGCCAAGAATTTAGAAATCGCTGCCAATGGATTTACCAGCCAATTGTAGGCCGAGTGGAATACCTGTCTTATGGTCCCTCCACACCATGGTCCAATGTATGCCATTGCCACCGTCTGGAGGTGGTATGGCTTATCGTGGTCGATGATGGTAGACGATAAAATGACCATGGCAGAAGATGGCTTCGGAAGCGGTTTTTCTCCAAGGATCAAAGGCAGCCAGATGCGCCACTAAAGTGCGCAGTAGATCCTATGGATGAATCCACGCTCTCGGCTCATATAGTGGCCCAGTGTGTGGTCGTAACCCGTAATCCATCGTGCAAGGTCACCAACAGGAAGTGGTAAACAATTGGCTATAGTGTGGAGGCTACATTAAAAATGTGTGGGTAAGAGGTTACCAGTAGTGATATTCCGTATGATTTTTGGCTACTTTAACGCCTGCGCCGGTGATATGGAAAAGTACCTAGTATCCCCTATATAATAATAGCCTAAGTTGTCTGTCCTCGAATTTATGAAGCGGTTGGACCTGGAATGGATACAGGCATCCATTAGATTCTTGATGACTTAGGGTCAGCCAAATTCAAAGCAAGTAAAGTTTATCTTCTCCTAAAATATCGATCCGATTCTAAATTAAATTGGTATAAATAGGCTTCATATCACAGCAAACAATACTGTCACCTTCAAAACGTTCGAATTCCATTCCTTTCCCCCTTTTCGAGCGTTTAATATCATTATCTCAAGCGCTATTTTCCCCGGTTAAGAGCAGGCGATTCAATTTATCCATTTAACACATTATAAGTAGATGAAAATCACTTTTTTTTTCTAACATTATGACGTCATTCCTTTAACCAGATCATTTAATCATTTCTTATTTTAAATTATTTAAATATCATCCGCATTGTTTTCATAAGTTTTATCACTGAACTTAGATATTACGTCAATAATTTTCTTTTATATTTGGATTCAATAATAGATTAGGTACATATGAGATAATTTTAAATTGAATCATCGATTATTTTTTGTTGCCATGAAAATTTTATCATCAGTATTAAAAACAAATTCTTTTCATAGAAGTCTGAGTCTATTTCACGGACTCATAAATATCTAGCTTTTAAGACATATATCTTTAAAAATGAAGAAGTTTGTTCGTGTGTATGATTGTTTTTTATACATAACCACAGGGATTGCAGTCGATTCTCTCAATTTTGAACATCCTTCCTATATACCGCGAAATAATCGCTGCCAATATTAAAACCTCTGCAGTCCCTGATACGACAAGATAAATTACAGTTGGCAACTAACATGCGGTCAGTAAAGATAATCAAATTATTGAGCGTGTACCCAATAATTCTCAGCCAAAATCAAACCATTTTATTACCTGCCTCATAGGGTACTTTACAATTCTGGAAAATTAAAAATTTTACGGATCCCGTCATAGGACGGGCTATACTCTTGTATTATTATAACAGTGTACAAAATAATTCTCCAGAACTTACCGAATAATCGCTGTCTTCAGAATAGCTTTCAGTCTGAAAAAGGCGAACATTTAGAATCTGATTTCGTGGGTGCTATTACGACATTTTATCAAACTTCCTCTTCTTAAAATAACATATTTTATTCGCGCACGAAAACTGGAAAAAATGAATTGCATAAAATTCCATCCTACAACTGGTATAAAAGAAATCCACACGTCCCACAGCGAGGTAAGTTGTTAGAGTGCGCGAAACGTATCGAGTAAATTTCACACATTGCATGCGGGACACGTACTACTACGTTTTCTGACGATTGATATTTGAGCGCGAGAGTCACGTACTAGTACGGGTGAGTGTAAAAACATGGTTTGTTTGTGGGTACAAAAATATATACAGGAAAACGAAACCGAATGTTCTTGTCTACTACACAGATTCTAGAAAAATTGAGACAAATAAAGACTCGTTTTTACATCAGTCGATGCGGAACCACAGAAAAAATTAATTTAGATTTAAAATTAACTTTTTATTTATCCTTGCGAATATGATAATATATATATATATATATGCATATATATATATATATATATATATATATATATATATATATATATATATGCATATATATATATATATGTTTATATATTTGAATATAAAATACGAAAAATTGGTTAAAAAATAAAATAATTTTCGATCTATTGAGATTTAACTGAATAACTCAATGGACACTCAAAACGCCCGCTTTCGGTACAATTCCGCCGCGAAATGGACCACACAATGTGATAAAAGACACTTTTTTTAAGAAATGTTATTTAATAGAGTAATTTATTCAAAACATTGTTATGTATATATTTTACACATAGTCATACAAAACCTCACAGTCTACCAATAAACTTATCGAATCATCAAGTAGATTAACCCCTTCCGGTATGATTTAATCATGAAAAACTGTGCATGAAATAACCATTTAATTTTTATTTAAAAAACTTGTTTCATTTTACAATTCTTACATATTCTTAATTAAAATCCACTTTTTACATAGTGTTCAATAATATGAGAAACAGTAAAATTAAGAAAATATCAAAGCAAAACATTAATAAGGTATACAGATAATAGTCTTCGAGCTAGTGGTACTTTTCAAAACAAAGTGCAAAGGAATTGTTTACACCGCCAAGTAGTCTCACTTTTAATTGGATTCTTGTAACACACGCGGCATTTCTTAGTAGGTTTTCTTTTATTCCGACTCATTCATTTGGCAATGACTCGTACCAAGTAAACAATATGCAATAGTCACTTGTGATTTTCACAAGTGATAAAAGTGTTGCCAAATTCAGTACACTAGAAATTTTAAACTAAATTAATTATCCTATTTAACAGAAACTTTAATCGCATGACGAGTGTAGCTCGTCATTGTGCGGTATGGAATGAAAAACTAATGACGAGCTAGACTCGTCATTTTACCGGAAGGGGTTAATTATAGAAAAAAAAAGAAGATTAGTTTTTAAATTCTAAGAGAAAATGTTCATCAATTTTGTTTGCTGAAATCATTTTGAA
>JAGEOH010001434.1:0-2500 GCA_032207245.1 Pardosa pseudoannulata
ACTTTCTCTGGAATCGGCGAGAGTCCGCTTGCGCTTATTTGAAATCCTAGAAACTGGATGACTGTTTCACCAAAAATACATTTTTTAAGGTTTATAACCAATCCATGCCCACTCAAACGACGAAAAACAAGTTCTAAGTCTTGTATATGACTCTACATCATTTGAAGCAATGAGTAAATCGTCAACGTATGCATAACAACAGTCCAAGTCACGTATGACGCTATCAATGAATCTTTGCATAGTCTGACTTGCATTTCGAAGACCAAAAGTCATGTATACATACTCAAAAAGGCCTGTTGCTATTATAACAGCTGTTTTTTGTATATTTTTGTGCTCCACGGGGATCTGGTGATAAGCCTTTACCAAATCGATCTTTGAAAAAATCGTTTTACCTCGCAACCCATTTACAAAATCGTGAATGTGTGGGAGAGGGTAGCGATCAGGTATAGTAACCGATTCAACCGCCGAAAATGGCCACAAATTCGCCACGACCCGTCTGTTTTGGGTACGAAATGGATGGGACTTGACCATGGACTTTTTGACGGCCGAATAATTCCCTGCGACATCAAAGTTTTAAATTCACTTTTCAAGAAATTAAGTTTTTCGGGGTTTACTCTCCTAGCCTTTGCGAAAACTGGAACACCTTTAGTATCAATAGAATGGGTTATAGTGCTAGATTTGGGTTCAACATTTAAATTGTTCGTAAAAAACTGAGGAAATTTGGAGAGGATTTAACGAATTGGCGTTGATCCTGAAATAGGCGTCAAATGTTTCAATCCTCCGGGGAACAACGACCCCTTTACAGATAATGAAGTAACATTATCTATCAGTTTACGATTTTTAATATCAACTAGTAAACTGAAATGCTCTAAAAAATCGGCACCTAACATAGGTTGAAAAACGTCAGCGACAATAAAAGTCCAAGAAAAACTGCGTCGCAATCCAAAGTTTAGTTCAAGATGAACTGTACCATATGTTGGTATACTGGATCCATTTGCCGCATACAATACAAAATCTTGTTTTATTTTAACCTTAGTATATATTCTCGGGTAACAACTAACAGCAGCTCCACTATCTACCAAAAATCTACATTTAGAATTTAAATCAAATACGAAAAGTCGGCTATTTGAGTTGCACCATTCTACTACCGACGAGGCAGACGGGCCATCTAAGTTTTCCACCCACGCACATGGGTGAACACATTTTCTAGCATTTTTCCCAAAGCGAAAATGATACCAGCAGAAGCGTTTACTCTGTTCAGGCTGTTGAACTAAACCTCTCGAAGTAGACCGCGCTTTATGTTGTTGGAAACGAGAGCTACTAGTGCTACGCGAACGAGATAATCTTTTAACTGCTTGCTTAAGATTTGAAATTTCAGCTTTTAGTTTGCCTAATTCTGAGTCATCGTTCGAGATCATAGAAACTGATATTCTGTTATCAGAAACGTCCAGAATCTTGTCAGCGATTAACGCTAGTTCAGGTAACGGGGCTTTACACACTGACAGAATTTGCTGCACGTTTACGGGCACACATTGCAACCATAACATTCGTAACATATCCTTATCCATGGATTCTAAAGCTATATTTTCCATCTCATTCAAGAGGTGAGATGGTCTTTTATCTGCGAGTTGCAAATCTTTGAGTAACAGGTTCAATTTAGACTGTTCAGTCTGAGCGAAATGCTGCAATACTCTGTCTTTCAGCGACGCATTGGCATTTAGTGCGGGAGGGTTTTTAACGATGTCTTTGACACAACTCAAAACCTGAGAGTTTAAAGCCGCTACAACTGCATGAAACTTGGTCGCGTCAACAGTTATATTTGAGATTATAAATTGAGATTCGACCTGATAGAACCAAAGCTCGGGATCACTATCCCAAAATGGCGGTGCTTTAAAAGCAACACGAGACACCATAACAGGTTCATTCGAGACCAAAACTTTAGCTTCGTCATCAGAATTACCCATTTAGGTATCGCATGAATACTTCAATTACAAAAAATGCACAATAAAAAATGCACGAAAAAAATGTATAATATAAATGCGAATGTATACGAAATATGATCAACTCAAGAATGAGGGAAAAGCAATCATGCGCTTATTAACACTGTCAAGAAAAAACGCACAAAATGTACTCACTCAAATTCTAAAACGGGGTTAGCTTCAAATATCTTCACAATACATTAAACTCTGCTACTGCATCACCTCGCACAAAATATAAGGCGGACTCCATTAGTCGAAGTTAAATGATTGAAGGCTTGTTTCAAGCTACATTAAGAACTCAAATGCAGATAACTCAAGTTGACCTTGAATTCGCCCTCCGGGTCACCGCTTTTATGTGGGGAGGTGTTGGTCTGATACTTCCACGGAACTGTGCAGCAGGTAATAAAAATTCAGAGCTTAAAACGAACAAGCATTTTATTACGGAAAAAAACACAACCAGATCAAACTTTAACACATCTCGTTATATACACAACGCATTAGACTGCAAGAGAATAAAATTA
>JAGEOH010001434.1:7500-15000 GCA_032207245.1 Pardosa pseudoannulata
ATTCAAAAATTCTTTAAACAATCATCGCTTTCATACTTGTAAATATACATTAAAAATTCCAGTTTCGAGGAACAAAGCGCAAGATTTTCTTCGAAAATCCCCCAGAGCATACGCTTTCCAGAATTATTAGCTGTCTACTGCATCAGCCGCTAAACCTTTTTCTTTTTTTGTAGTTTTCCTAACTGAAATATTCATTTCAATATGTTTTATTTATTTAATTTTTCCCAGCAGCGTAGCTGGATCATAAGATCAATCGTTATTTTCCGAATTTCTCCTCGAACGTAAGTCACGTCGAATAACTTTTAATCCCGAGTAACGTTTTGAAATTTTCAGAATTAATGCCCAAATGGCGTACTTAATTTGAACCTCGGAGGTTTCAGAATATTTCCCATAATTCGATGATGTTTTCTTTGCTCTTATCTTGTGAGAGGGATGGAACTCCATTTTCAGATACTTCGCACTTTTTTTAACGGCGAACATTCTGCAAATGCGTATTCTTTTGAAGGAGGATTAGTTTGAGTTGGAAATTCAACATGAGTTGGTCTGTATCTTTTTAGTTCTTTTGAATACAGTTGCTAATCGTTTTAGTGTGAAATTTTCAAAACTTATGACTTATTTTTAATTCTTGGTTTTTTAAAATATTTACAGAAGTTTTTTTGCAAAAAGTCATTTCAACCGTCGAAATTTTTGAATAAGATTCTTAATGTTGAGCAGATGGAAAAATTCAACATGAGTTGTCTGTATATCGAAAATTAATTTACAAAAGTTCTTTTGAATACAGTGCTTAGATCGTTTTAGAACAGTGAAATTTTCAAAATTTCAACTTGACTTATTTGGTTGAGCAGATGGAAAATTCACGCATTGGTTCATATCGAAATATAATTTACAGAAGTTTTTTTGAGAACAAACAAGTCATTTAAACTGTCTAAAAACAATGAAATTTTCAGAATATTCCACTTCCTGATTCGGTTGAGCAGATAGAAAATTCAACGTTAGTTGGTCGGTATATCGAAAAATAATTTACGAAGGAAGTTCTTTTGAAGACATTCATTTAAACTGTCTCAGAACAGTAAATTTTCAAAATTTTTGACTTCCTGATTTGGTTGAGCAGATGGAAAATTCAACGTAAGTTTGTTCGCATATCGAAAAATAATCTACAAAAGAGAAGTTCTTTCGAAAACAAATGACTGTCATTTAAACCGTGTAAGAACAATGACATTTTCAAAAGTTTCGACTACCTCATTTGATTGAGCAGATGGAAAATTAAACATGAGTTGGTTTGTAAATCAAAAATAATTTACAAAAGTTCTTTTGAATAAAGTCATTTAAACTGTCTCAGAACAGTAAATTTTCAAAATTTTTGACTTCCTGATTTGGTTGAGCAGAGGGAAAATTAGACGTAAATTGGTTCACATATCGAAAAATAATCTACAGTAGTTCTTTTGAAAACCAAAGACAGTCATTTAAACTGTCTGAGAACAGTAACATTTTCAGAATATTCAACTTTCTGATTTGGTTCAGCAGATGGAAAATTCAACGTGAGTTGGTCTGTATATCGAAAAATAATTTACAAAAGAGTTTCTCTTGAATACAATCACTTAAACCGTCTTAGGACTGTAATATTTTCAAAATTTTTGACTTCCTGATTTGGTTGAGCAAGTGAAAAATTCAACATAAATTGGTTCAAATATCGAAAAATAATCTACAGAAGTTCTTTTGAAAACAAATAACAGTCATTGAAACCGTGTAAAAACAATGAACTTTTCAGAATGTTCGATTTCCTGATTTGGTTGAGCAGATGGAAAATTCAAAGTGAGTTTGTATATCGAAAAATAATTTACAAAAGAAGTTCTCTTGAATACAATCACTTAAACCGCCTTAGAACAGTGAAATTTTCAAAATTTTCGACTTTCATATTTGGCTGAGCAGAGGGAAAATTCAAAGTAAATTGTATCATATCGAAAAATAATTTACAAAAGAAGTTCTTTTGAATACAGTCATTTAAACCGTGTAGAACAATGAAATTTTTTCAAAATATTCGAACTTCCTGATTTGGTTGAGCAGATGGAAAATTCAACGTGAGTTGTTTCGTATATATGAAAAAATTAATTTTAAATGAAGTTCTTTTGAATAAGTCACTTAAACCGCCTTAGCACATAAAAAAAAATTTTCGACTTCTCATTTGATTTGATCGGACGGAAAATTCAACTTAAGTTGTATGTATATCGAAAAATAATTTACAAAAGTTCTTTTGAATACAGTCACTTAAACCGTCTTCGAAAAGTAAAATTTTCAAAATTTTTGACTTCCTCATTTGGTTGAGCAGATGGAAAATTCAACTTAAATTGTTTCAAATATCGAAAACTATGATTTACAAAAGTAGTTCTTTTGAATGCAAATTACAGTCATTTAAACCGTGTAAAAACAATGAAATTTTCAAAATTTTCGACTACCTCATTTGATTGAGCAGATGGAAAATTAAACGTGAGTTGGTGTGTATATCGAAAAATAATTTACAAAAGAAGTTCTTTTGAATAAAGTCATTTAAACTGTCTCAGAACAATGAAATTTTCAAAAAATTGGACTTCCTGATTTGGTTGAACAGAGGAAAAATTCAAAGTATATTGGTTAACATATCGAAAAATAATCTATTGTAGTTCTTTTGAAAGCAAACGACAGTCATTTAAACCGTGTAAGAACAATAAAATTTTCAGAATATTCGATTTCCTGATTCGGTTGAGCAGATGGAAAATTAAACGTGAGTTGGTCTGTATATCGAAAAATAATTCGCAAAATAAGTTCTTTTGTACACAGTTATTTAAACTGCCTCAGAACAGCGAATTTTTCAGAATATTCGAATTCCTGATTTAGTTGAGTAGAGGAAAAATTCAACGTAAATTGGTTTATATATCGAAAAATAATCTACAGAAGTTCTTTTGAAAGCAAAAGACGGTCATTTAAACTGTCTAAAAACAATGAAATTTTCAGAATATTCCACTTCCTGATTCGGTTGAGCAGATAGAAAATTCAACGTTAGTTGGCCTGTATATCGAAAAAATAATTTGCAAACAGAAGTTCTTTTGTACACAGTTATTTAAACTGCCTCAGAACAGCGAAATTTTTCAGAATGTTCGATTTCCTGATTTGGTTGAGCAGATAGAAAAATCAACGTTAGTTGGCCTGTATATCGAAAAATAATTTACAAAAGAAGTTCTTTTGATTACAGTCATTTAAACTGTCTCAGAACAGTGAAATTTTCAAAATTTTTGACTTCCTGATTTGGTTGAGCAGATAAAAAATTCAACGTAGATTGGTTCACATATCGAAATATAATCTACAGAAGTTTTTTTGAACACAAACAACAGTCCTTTAAACCGTGTAAGAACAATGACATTTTCAAAAGTTTCGACTACCTCATTTGATTGAGCAGATGGAAAATTAAACATGAGTTTGTCTGTATATCAAAAATAATTTACAAAATAAATTCTTTTGAATAAAGTCATTTAAATTGTCTCAGAACAGTGAAATGTTCAAAAGTTTTGACTTCCTGATTTGGTTGAGCAAAGGGAAAATTCAACTTGAATTGGTTCACATATCGAAAAATAATCTACAGTAGTTCTTTTGAAAGCAAAAGACAGTCATTTAAACTGTCTAAAAACAATGAAATTTTCAGAATATTCCACTTCCTGATTCGGTTGAGCAGATAGAAAATTCAACGTTAGTTGGTCGGTATATCGAAAAATAATTTACAAAAGAAGTTCTTTTGAATACAGTCATTTAAAACATCTCAGAACAGTAAAATTTTCAAAATTTTTGACTTCCTGATTTGGTTGAGCAAGTGAAAAATTCAACATAAATTGGTTCAAATATCGAAAAATAATCTACAGTAGTTCTTTTGAAAACGACAGTCATTTAAACTGTCTAAGAACAATGAATTTTATAAAATATTAACTTTCTGGTTATTTTTGAGCAGATAGAATATTCAACGTGAGTGGGTCTGTATATCGAAAAATAATTTACAAAATAAGTTCTTTTGAATACAGTCATCTAAACTGTCTCAAAACAGTAAATTTTCAAAATTTTTGACTTCCTGACTTTAGGTTATTTTTATAACACATATACGTAAGCATACGTATGAAATAACAAGTTATGTTAATGATAAAAATGAATTTTATAAAATGCTTAATGTTTAGGTTATTTTTATAACACATATACGTAAGCATACGTATGAAATAACAAGTTATGTTAATGATAAAAATGAATTTTAGAAAATGCTTAATGTTTAGGTTATTTTTATAACACATATACGTAAGCATACGTATGAAATAACAAGTTATGTTAATGATAAAAATGAATTTTAGAAAATGCTTAATGTTGAGGTTATTTTTATAACACATATACGTAAGCATACGTATGAAATAACAAGTTATGATAATGATAAAAATGAATTTTAGAAAATGCTTAATGTCGAGGTTATTTTTATAACACATATAAGTATGCATACATATGGAATAACAAGTTATGTTAATCCTGGTAATCGCTTTAACTTTTGAAAAGGCTACATATATTTTAATAATTCGGGGCAGTTGCCTGTTAAACATTTGCCCGTACAACGCCACGGATTTTGTTGGCTGTTGTTTTATCAGAGCCCTACAGTAAGGGCCAACATTACTCTTATTGCAATATAGCAGAAGACCCCCCAGACTGGTCCTGCCATCTACAGAAATATCATTTGAGGACATTGCTGTCTGATAGCTCTCATTAAATTTTAGCTATTTACCTATGATCAAATGTATAGTGGTATTTATTTTTTAGTCAACAGGACTAAATACTACTTAGGTTGAGTTGTGTATATTACTTAAGTTTAAATTCAACCACAGGTTCCGAGAGACTGCAGACTTAAAATAAAAAATAAACTAATAAGCTAAATTAAGAGTAACTGAAATGAGCTTAAAATAAAAATAAGCAAATTTATTATAATGATATATACATGACTAATATACAAAGTTTTGATTAAGTTTCATAAGATTTATTTTTTCTACACGTTCAATTAGGTGCCACACTAATTAAGATTTGACAATAATAATTTTCTATCACTTAGGTAACTACAGAGAGAGGAACCAATCTTAAATTCGAATATTTATAATGAGTAACTTTGTGGATCTATTTGGTGTGACAGGAACACCGCTGGTTGGTAGCTGCCCAGGACTGGGTACAGGTAATCTCGACTGGTGTAGCAGCAATTTTCAATCTTCCATACCACCTCTGGTTAGAAGCTTCCTTCTGAGTATTTGGGGTGCGGCCGTAATATTGCAACACAGGAACATTGCTGTTAGCCGCTAAAAGTTCCAACGTTTCCGGAGTCTCTATCAAACTCAAGGCTATTCTCTTAGTCTCCTGAAGTCTCACTGTCACAATCGTCTCCTCCGACTTCTGACCTCGCACTCGACTCTCGAACACCCCCTTTCTTCACTTTTCTTTAATTTATATATTTTTCATCTGTGTTCATTCTTACCTCTCCTCGTCCAGTCAGGAGAGCTGTAAAATTCCAATTGGTCTCCCTTTACCCGCCTTGAAACCGCACACATGGGAAAACCTTGCCCCTTCAAATTGGGCAATGTCCCTTAGGAACTCATAAATAACTCCACAAAGGTGCATTCTTATTTAGTGATTAGACGTGATTCTAATCTAACGCTCCATATCCTAACTATGAGGGCATTTATACGGACGGCTCAAAATCTGAGGATTATGCCGGCTTTGCCTATTGTAGTGACTCTGGCGCTGTTAGCTACAGTCTTCACCCTCTTTGTTCCATATTTACTGCTGAAGCAATTGCTATATACGAAGCTCTAAGGTACATTTCTTCAAGGAATAATAGATCCTTTATAATCTACTCGAACTCAATGAGCTTCTTGGAATGCCTCAAAACTGACTGCAATGCTCACAGTTATGTTTCTCTGATTACCCAATTGCACGAAAATCTTCCTCGGCTTAGATTTCGTATACTTCTTTGTTGGGTTCCAAGTCACGTCGGTATTGGCGGCAATGAAATAGTTGATGCTTTGGCGAGACAGTCAACTACATTTTATACTGGTCCTCTGCCTCTTAATGACATTAAAATAGCAATATCTGGAATCACAAATGTTCGCTGGAATGCGGAATGAAACAGAGAAACAGGAAATAAACTATACTCCATTAGGTCATCTATCTCGATTTGGACACCTCTCAGAAATCGAGAAATGGACGTCATTTTAACACGTCTTCGTATTGGCCATAGCAGACTCACTCACAAATATTTACTATGTGCTGAGCCTACTCCGCAATGTTTCATTTGTCATACTGATCTCACTGTTCATCATATTTTAACATCATGTACTTCTTTAAAACGCTTTTATTATATATATTTTAAAACTTTACATCATAGTTTGAAAGAGCTTTTAGGTGAAACTCCTCACCTAAACTGTTTGAATTCTCTTTCGCATTGTTTTAATCCTCATCTAAATTTTTTAATTGTTTTAATGTGTGTCTTCACCTCGGTTTTGCTGTATTTGTTCTTAATTTTTTTTCCTTAAATTTTTAGGAATAATTCCTCCTATTTGTAAATTATATATCTTTTTATTAATGCGCTCTTATGTTTGGCGCAGCATATCCTATTTTGGATCTTGCGCCAGTAAACCCAAACCAAACCAAACCTAACCTTTACAAAAGATGTGATGAGGTCAGATTTAGATCCCAAGCATTTTACTCCTCGTATTAATTAATCAATTATATTACTGATCTAAATCGCCTCACCACAATTGCGACCATAAACCTATTTTATTAATGAACACGCCCATAAATACTTGAGATCTTAAAAGAATCGTAATTTATGAAAATATTAAGGGACAAAATGTAAAATTTCCACGGAAATTTTTAATCTTTTTATCCAATGTCACTGTACTTCACTCGTAAAGTGACAACGTGTGCAAGCATGATTTGTTCTATGAATGTGTATGAACTTTGCAAGAATGAGAAATACAATATAAATACTACCCTTTAATATTATCCCTTCTAATAAAAATTAATTAATAAGAAGTATTATTTTTGTCGAAAGGCAATTTCATTTCACTAAGAAAACTATCTCTTTTTCCTCACTGTAACACAATCAAACGCCGTTGTGCTTCTCCACTTTGTGCTACTACAATAAATCGTAAACTATAGAAAACATTAGCTCCCTCCAGAGTTTTATCACCTAAAGGTTTTTGGAAATTCGCCAACAGATCGTAAATTTTGAAAGGCGTCGGCGTGAAGCGGGACTTAGCTGCAGTTATTTTACGCCAACAAATACCTGGAATTACAAAGGAATCGAGATATCTAACAAGAAATAAAACTTTGTAGAATTTGGAGGGAAATTTTGGATCTCTTCGTCCAGTATTTCACACGAGAAGATGAGAAATTTAGGAGAGAGAGATTAATAAATTGTAACTTGAAGAGTGAGATAAGAGAAAATGAGTTTAACAC
>JAGEOH010001435.1:0-20643 GCA_032207245.1 Pardosa pseudoannulata
TGTGCGCGCGCGCGTTTTACTAAGCCTATCAATCGTACAGAGCATGAAACAGAGTCGTTTTCTCCAGATAATTCAAAATTATTCACCATGGTGTTTTAAAACTGTACAGAATGTTAAATATGTTAATTTATTTCAATAATTCTTTTAGTCTTTATGGAACAATGGCTGCAATATTACACACAATAAAAGAATACGACCAACTATATATACTAGTTTTCCTTCCGTCAGCAAATGAGCCTGTATTCTTACTTTTAACGACTTGATTACTCTCCATATGATTCTATATATCTTCTAGCCAATGAATAAAGAAAATAAATTACAAATATTTATTTTCATGTATTTTAGTTAATATCCTTATTATCTTAAGAATAATGAAAATGAGCTAAAGTGAATTTAGGACATAGAAACAACCATATTCAGTAAGTTATTTCTTATAATTGGAAGATAAAATTTAGACATAAATAAGAGATGTAATAAAAAAAAAAAATTTTTTTTGAAGTTTGATGCGTAATTGTTTTAAAACCTTAACATATCGCTTGAGATAACTTATTATGAAATACACTAGAAAACAAAATATTTCACCCATGAAATATTAACGGTGTCACACTATTGCTACTTTTAATGCTGAATTTATATAATAATCAAAATTTTCATATCACCTAAATTTTTGCACAAGAACATGCTTTAAATATTTATTTTTGGAAATCTAATTAAATTTTAATGTTGAATTTGTATAGAATGCAAAATTTAATCTATATAACCCAAAATATTTCTGTTTTGAAAATTGGATATTATGAAGTCTCTTTATATTCTTCAAAACACACTGGGAAAGATCATGATATTTCACACGTCATTGTGCCGCAACATGTATCCTATCTTTAACGTCTACATTATAGGAATATCTATAACCATGTCATCAGTGCGGCATTCTATATCAGAAAAAATTTTATTTTAATTTATATAATGGTATATATTCAATGTGTAAGTGATTCATTGTAAAGGAGCAAAAATTAATAGTAAGTAAATATCTCAAGAAAATTTCTCATTCATCCGGATAATTTCTCTTACATTTGAAAGATAGCATTTAACAATCAACAACAGAATATAATAGATCAAACATTTTATGTACCAAGTTTTGGGTTTGTTGTAGAGTATCAGATAATGACTAGGAATCCCATATCTGCTGCGTGTCTTGTGTTAAATGTCTAACAGAATGATCTAAATGCCATTCATTTTACCATACTCATGATGTGGCGTGAATAACAAGAACATTTATTTTATTTGACAAATGCAGTCCAAAACTTTCAGCATATGGTCTTTCATCATTATACTTGTACGCATCATACCAATTTCTGAGAGAAAATATGTTTCGGAAGAGAAATTGTTTCACGTTATTTTTAGGTATAGAGCAGAATTGTTTTGCAGAGTAAATTGGATTTCGTCACCGTATAATACATTGGTCTCTTGTGTTCAAATTTATTAATGACATTCAACTAAAAATCTTACGTTTACTTGTCGATGAAAAAAATTCAAAGACATGGAACACAAATTACTTTAGCTGAGTGCCTGGAAGAGTTTTACCCAGAAGTTGTTGTAAATTCGAATGCAACTTTGATGGCATAACGGTGATTTTGTCTTCAGTTCTTAATTCCACTGTAGTCCCTCTTAAAGTAACAGGTACTGGCTTTGTTCTCAATTTACACTTACAGTAATAATAATACCTAAAATCCTTATATGTGATATTAAAATTGGGCTAAACATCGCATTCCTTATTTATAAATTTTCCACATTTAAAATATCATTAGAATTCAAACTGATAAACTATTGAAAATAAATTTCAAAATTAATAATGCTGATATATGTTAGAGTTGCCCCCCCCCCCTTCCGCCCAAAAAACCTCTAATAAAGGATTTTAATTACATTCTTAACCTTTTATAAGAAAAAAAAGCACTGAAAAAATTATTTTCCTAGGAAGATTGTAACGCAAATTTTTAAAAGAGTTTTGCATGTTCTTAATAATTTATTTTATTAATATATCTACATGTAATACTCCAAAGTAGATTTAATCATATAAAATAAAGAATTTGTTACAGTTAAAAGTTTTGAATTTGAAAAATCAATATGCAGGGAATGCTGAAGAATATATAAACGTATACGGTCAAACAAAAAAAGTTTTTTTTCCTTTGTAAAAGTTTTAAACATGTAATATCTTTTGAAAAGAAAACATATTAAATTTCAACAATGAAGACAAATTCTGCGAGTAGAATTTACTTCTTAAAGTGAATTCTACAGAACTGTGCTAAACTTTGACAGACAAAGAATAAGAACTTAGAGACTTATTTCTATTAAATTTAAAATAAAAAAATTTTAAAAAATTCTTCAAAATTTGTGCAGCTATTTCACATAAGGTTATAGAAAAAGTATTACGCTAGTAACATTTACAAATACTATTTGATACTTTTTACATCAGCATTGTATTTATTGTAATTTTTATTTTATAGAGAAAGATATTTTATAGATAATATTATCCTCAAATTTAAATAATATAATATATTATTATCTCCTTATTCTCAATGCATTTTTAAATAAAGTCGATCTGAAGTTTTCTTAAAAGAAAATCGATCAGTGTCATGTCAGGGACCATCAAATTTCAATTACATATAAATTTTGGTTTCTTTCTGTCAAATCGACATCCTTTATCTTATGAGGCTCTGGGGAAGCTTGACACTTCTCGAAAACTTATGATAAGATTTAAGCAAGACTATTAGTGAAGGCAAAATAAATTCGCTAACTTTTGCTGTAGAATATTTAGGAGTTTAACCCATATTGTACCACACCAAATAAATTTTTCTGTAAGTTTTGAAAACTTAATCCATATCATTAATATGGTTAACTTAGTATATAAAACCAAAATTTTGAAAAAATATTTTTAATTTTTTATGCAATTGGCTTTCCTATAAACAGGACAACTGTCCATTACACTACTAAAACTTAACAAATATCACTTACATTGCATTAGGCTGATTCATAGATAAAATTTGGGGAAACAGTCAAAGCAAAGTCCAACATTTCATTTTAAGCATACTGTTGTAGGTTTTCTCTTGCAGTTATTGAACTGGCAGTAAGAGAGTAAGTTTATCTTGCAAAAAATCTAAAGTTTTCTGAATAGAATAGACATCTATTTACCCCTTGTTGTGTCCAGTTGTGTGAACAGGTGTTTGAACTGGTTTTCATTGAAATATAAGAAAAAAATGTGAGATATCAATGCAATATCGAATTCATAGAAAAACAATCAGGATTGGACCATCGTTTTAATTTTAGGACTTTTTTATACTTACAAAATACACATGTAAAATATATTTTTCAACAAAAACTTTCAGCTACATTATTAGCTTTGTCTTTAAACTAAAAGTTACCTCCCCAATGTTTAAAAAATAATAATAATAAATATAAAATTAAAGATTAAAAAATGACAATTTTTAAGGGGCTGATGAAAATATATTTTACAATACAATATAATTTGACTTCTTAGTTTTTTTTTTTTTTTTTTTTTTTTTTTTTGTTATTATGCTAAGGTGTGTCTATTTTAAAGGTGTTAAAATAAAATCCACTCAGAAAATATTTATAACTTTATTATTAAATGGAATTTTATTTGCTGTCCTGTTTATAGAACAGCGGTCGAATATGGGTTAAATATTTATTTGTTTTATGAAAAATATACTTTTACTTTTTTTGTACTTGTTACAGAGGACTCAATGTACTAATTATCCCGATTTAAAGGAGAAGAATATTTTCAGTGGGTATTATAATTTGTAAAAAAGTATTCTTTAGAAATATATTTTAAAAATATATATGCCATTAATTAACAAAGGTTTGAAATTTTCGTAAATTTTACTGTCAATAAGAACAAGCACATTTTAATAGGAATTTATTATTCGATTCTTCTTTTTTTCACTGATAACCTAAAACTATAACCTAGTACATTTGTAAACCTAATATAAAAAAACACTTTACAAAAAGTAGGTTTCGTTCTTCCACGTTGAAAAAATTTGTCTTATATCTTAATAATGCTTTATATTTTCAAAGTGTATACTTTCTTTTCATACCTAAATAAATCATCATAGAAAAAATAATAAAATATTATGTTTAAGATTACTTACTTTATTTGTTTTAAGTTAAAGCATTACAAGAAAGATCGAATGTATATTTTACTAGAGCTTATGATTTCATATATGACTACTATGTATAAAACGCATACAGAAAAAGAAGATGAAAATAAGTTTCAAAAAAGTCCTGAAAGGAGAAATCTAATATTACTTGCCTGTGTTAACACATGAATTACATCTTTCCTGTCTTAATAATTACGGGAAATTATCTTGACAAGTCACTAAATATATCAATCAAATTATTAAATTTATCATCAGTAGAAATTGTACAGGTCTCATAAGTATTTCTATTACTTAAACTTTCGTCCCGAGATCTCTGCTATTATCTTTGGATCTCATTGTTTTCTCTTTGAATAAAAAATGGGCATTTCTTCATAAGCAGTTGAGAATTGTTACGCCTTGACAGAACATGTACATATTCATTACCTTAATTACCGGATAGCATTTCACTCATATCCTCTATGTAATTTGTTTGATTTGGAGTGCTACGGTCTACTTTTTGCAACACGAGGGCTAATGAGACCAGGACCTACTGCTTAAAGCCGAATCCGAACGGCTACGAACATCCATGCCACTGTGGGATTCAAACCCACGAACTCCGGTTCCGAAGGTAAGCCCCCTAACCATTCGACCATCGTTCGGCTCTATATACTTTGTATGCAAAAGTGTTACAAACATTTATTTTCCCTTACATTTCTTTGAAACTTAAAAATTTCTAAAAATAGTGGGCTCAGGCTATGATTATAAAAATTTTCACAGCGTAACATTTTATAATGCTCAAAATTGACATGCTCGGAAATATGCCTTGTATGACAACACTAGACACCCAGTTAGACAAAAATCTGACTTAAAATTTGTATGTGTATCCCACTAAATTGTGAAATATAACCAAGGTTTGGTTTGGTTGATAGCGCTACGGTCTACTGTGTTGCACATGAGTCCTAATGATACCGGGACCTACAGCTTAAGCCGATTCCGAACGGCTACAAACATCCATGCCCGTTGTGGGATTCGAACCCCCGAACTCCGGTTCCGAAGAGCAGCTCTCTACCATTCGGCCATCGTTCGGCTCTATATATTTTTGTATGCAAAAGTGTTACAAACATTTATTTTCATTTATATTTCATTGAAACTTAAAAAAAGTTTTAGAAATAGTGGGCTCAATCTATGATTATAAAAATTTTCACAGCGTAACATTTTATAATACTCAGAATTGATATGCTCGGAAATATGCCTTGTATGAGAACACTAGACACCAAGTTAGACAAAAATCTGACTTAAAATTTGTATGTCTATCCCACTAAATTGTGAAATATAACCAAGAGTCAGAAAAAAGAATGAGAAAGTTTACAGAAAACAGTGTTACTGGGGTCCCTTGTGTAGCCGTGTGTGGTGTTAAATATTGTAAACGAATATAACATAGACTGGAGTTATATATTAAATACATAATCTACATGTCATTGCTTTGACTACTATGAAACAAGGTTTTTGTAAGGATTAAACAGGCGTACTTTATGAAGATAACATTTCTGAAGATTATTTATTAATATTCTGTTCATGATTGTGGTAATATCAGAAGTTATCAGCACAGACATTACTATTTTGAGGCTATAGAGAACAACACATGTGACAAATCGGTTTTTAACTTATATAATAATAAGAAGAAATATTAGAGAAAGCTTAAAGCAAAAGATAAAATCCGCCTTTACTAGCTTTTCACTTAACATCTATAAAACTAGATTTCGATTGCTTATATTAAATAAAAAATGCATGCACACCCCACACACTAGCAGAGATGTATTATAGATGGCGACACTAGTAAAACGAGTCATGCTATTATATGCATAAATAAAATGATATTTTCGAAATTTGAAATTCAATCTCATCACATTTTTATTTCAATTTCTTATACTAACATCCTTTTCATGTGATTAACATATTACTTATCTACATCTATATTTTTTTGGAGAAAGAAATATGGTTCCCCCAGAAGATCAATATACCCTGAATTTTAAAAGTGTGAAAACCACTGTACATACGAAATCAAATAAATATTTTTTTAGGATTAAAATCTCTAATCGCATACTATGTTAATTTTACTTTATAAACTTCTTATAGACTATTATGTATAGAAAAAAAATCTGTAAGTTTACTATCCTTATTTTTTTTAAATTTCAATAGTAATTACTAAGTTTCATTCTAAGCTCAAATATCTATCCTATTAATAGAAATATTAACTTTTATAAGAAATGTTAACACAAGTACAATTTTTAATTAAACTAATATTGAAAGTGTTAATAGCCCATAAATTTTAAATCTCTCCTCATATTACCTCGATATTTTAATAACTTCAAAATATATAATTGGTAAACTCGTACTAAATTATCAAGAATGTAAAGAATAAAAATATTAATTTTAGAATCTAGTTTTAGATATAAACCTTTGCCCTAATTGTGAGACTGAAAGTGAATATTATAATATGGAGTAAAGAATTAGGTAATAAATAATCTGATGTAACCACATGATCTCCGGCAAGTATACACACGTAAATTAAGTTATACACATTCGTTTTATTTCCATAAATATTATTTGAAAATTCTCTAAAGTTCAAAATTTATTTCATTTCTCAAGGTGACGGTAGCGTCCGCGTAGAGCTCTTGTATCCCCAAGTATTTGTCAAGTATATGTCAAGTATACCAAGTATACGTCAAATTTCTTTCTGGTATTACACTATTTCTTTTGTTCAGAAGGAGGAAGTAATGAAACAATAAAACTTCAAATTTACTCTCTCAGAAAAATTGATTTTTCTTTTTTTAAATATAGAATTGAAAAGCACCGAGTAAAACTGCTTTGAAATTAAACAAAAACTTTTATATCAAGATAGGAAAAATTTAAAGTTTTATGTTATGATTTACAACTTAAAGCCCTATGTTCTTTAAATTTTGGAAACTTTATAGAATATAATTTACACGCATGTGTTTCCCCCGATTTGTCATCAAATTTGAAATAATTTTGCAAATCAAAAGGATATCCGAAGTGTTAAAGTTAAATTATATTCAATTCTTTTATTTTCTCTCTTGATTCGCATATAAGTAAAATAAAACAGATGCTATTATTTAAAAGTAATTAAATGGAAAATTTTGATAAAATTTCACGCACGTTTTAAAAAAATTAAAGATCATTAATCAGTTTAACCGACAGAAAACCAATATTTAATACATTTCTTTAACAACCGTTAAATGCATTGATGCAAATATTTAAAGTTTTGTGACTGCAAAGGACTTTTATTGATTTTTTAAGTTTTATATTTTTTATTAAGAAAAAATACTGTCTAAACAGTGCAATAAAAGTGAAATGAAGAAAAGAGATAAAACATGAATAAAGCTACCTTACGAAAGGAAATATAAAATGAAAGTACAAAATAAAATTAAGTTCAGCTTAAAATTGATGGTGAGAAAAGCTCGGTTCATATTCTGTGGAGCCATCTATTGGATGACCGCGCGTTCGGGCAGTGTAGAGGGGAGTTTATGATGGGAGATGAAAAACCTAACATATTAAATAATCATGGCGGCTCTTGGCCGCTTGCGATGCTTAGCCTTCCTATGATCGTAATCCGGAAGTTCGGCTAGGATCGGGTTAGGTAAGCTGCAGACACATCCATAAAATTTAGAAGAAAGCTTTGTGCAGATAATTTTAAAAGTATCAATATTCAAGTCGATTCGGATAATACTATTGGTAAGATACCTGGGGGCCCGAGCGATTCTCCGTAAAGTTTTGTTATGAACTTTGCTAAGAATTTCAATATTCGAATGAGATGCAAACGACCATATTGGGGCAGCGTATGTAACAGTAGGTAAAACTACTGTTTTATACAGGAGTACTTTATTATTAGTGAAGAGATGGGGGCCGAATAGTAGTGAGCGTAGATCACAGATTCTCATATTCATGAAGTTTTTAATATTATTAATATGCTTTTTAAAGGTTCATCTTTTGTCGAGAGTTACTCCTAGATATTTAGTCTCCCCATTCTATCACCTCGCCGTATAAACTCAACCGCAGAGGCGTTTTATATGAATGGCTGAAATAAATAAATTGGAATTTACCAGGATTAATTTTAATTTTTCAATTAGTGAATCATGTTTCCACAGCAGAAATGTGAAACTGAATATAAACAAGCCGCTACCTGGATGTGAGGCAAAGGTAAAAATTGCCCTGCCATCAGCATAGAGTGCACGGGGAGGTGAATCAGTCTTAGAGATATTAATGAAAATATTGAGCAAGGTCAGGCCAAAAATGGATCTCGCTCGATCCAAATGGACGACCTTCAGGGTTACCAGAAAATTAAAGTTTAATTCGATTAACTAACATAATTTTCTGGTAATTACCAACTTTAACGGTGAAATATTTATTCTCTATTGAAATTTGTTTAAAATGTCCTTCGTGAGGAGTTTGAAAGCGGAGTTTAAAAGAATTTGTGCTAATATAAATATGTGTGCAATTGTTTAATGACTTTTATATTAAAAATGGCCGATATTGAGTAACGAGATGTGGGGGAGGGTACCAGACTTAAATCTGAAAAATGCCTTTTCAATGTTTTGAAAATTTCTGAAGTTTTGTCTTTATAATCTGATGGGTGTAAAAAATCACTAGGTATTCGGACACTGCATCTGTAAATCAACTAGTCTAGTGTTGCCCCAAATTCTTTTTTGAATGTGGGTCAGAGTCCTAAGAGAACTGTAGGTAGAATCTGAGTCCACTGCATTTCAGAAGGACAAATTATTGCAGCTTTCAATGTCCTGTGCCATCTCTTAAAAAATAAGTTAAAGCTGGATTATAAGCCGTAGTTCTTTTTCGTTTAAATCCTAATAGATATAATAATTCAGTGAACTGGGATGATTTGAACTGCTTTCCTTGGTTTGTGGCTATGACAGATGGTGTTCCAAATCTCGCAATCCATCCTTTCTGTGTTTCTTCTGCGACTGTAGAAGATAAGATGTTCGGCACAGGTATAGATTCCTGCCAGCGTGTAAATCGGTTTATAAATGTTTCTCAGTACCGTTGATCTTCCGATGGAGGCAGGGACACTATAATACTTAAGTGGATTTCGTCAAAGCACTTTGTTACTGGTAAGAAATTACCTATTGGTGTCCACGTATGGTTTCCTATCTTAGATTTTTACGTTTCATATAACTGATAACCCATTGATTACAGTCTTATTTAATTGAAGGCAAAACAAATTATTTAGACATCACACGCGTTAAAAGCCAATTTATAGCTAAAACAATATTTTTGAATCTATCTTCCAAAACATTGTTTAAGTAATGCTTTAAGTTATGCTTTGATTAAGTAATGTTACTAATTTTGGTAGTGCTTTCATTGGTGCTGAGAGTTGATAATGAGAATTGTACCTATAAACAGAAGAGTAAGCGTCCATCAGTTATAGATAATGATCTGTTAACTAAATTGTTTTTTAAAAAATCGTTTTTCTTCCACTTCCTGTTGAACCAGGCTGCGAATTAGTTATGTTAAAAACAACGTTCAGAGATATTCTCTATAGAAAATATAAAATAGTTTTTATAGGAGTCAAATCTGTAGAAAATATTTTATAATCTTGAATGAATTTAATTTAAAAAGATCTTCATATTAATTGTAGACTATTTCCTGAAGTTTAATAGCATAAAAAAGAAGTGTGTTACTCTTTTTAATAATAAATGTGTAAGATAATAACTTTTAAATTTATTGTATTAAATAAAATTATTTCTATTAATTTACTCACATTTCTTTAAGAATACAGTAAAACCTACATTTTTTTTTCAAATTCGTTGAAGTTTAATACAAAATATTGTGTTGTTGTTGTTTTGCTGTTTATAATGTCACTTTATAAACCACGCACGATTTAACCCATACACTACGAACATCGGCCGAACAATGGCCGAATGGTTAGAATGCTGGCCTTCAGAACCAGAGTTCGTGGGTTCGAACCCCACTATGGCATGGATGTGTGTAGCCGTTCGGAATCGGCTTTAAGCAGTAGCTCCCGGTCTCATTAGCCCTCGTGTTGCAAAAAGTAGACCGTAGTGCTCCAAAACCAAAACCAAACACTACGAACATCTTTTATGTTCTTCAGTCATCTTTAATGAACACCACGGATCGTAGGCCGCTCGAGCTCCAAATCGGCAACCTTCTAGTTACGAGATCGTTGTCTTTGCCGACTGAACTACTGCTGTTTACCATGATTGTATACAAGGCTACTTTAATATATTAGCTTATGTTCAAATCGCATTACTTTGAATAATTTTAACCCCTTCCGGTAAAATGACGAGTCTAGCTCGTCATTGGTTTTTCATTCCATACCGCACAATGACGAGCTACACTCGTCATGCGACTAAAGTTATTGATAAATATGATAATTAATTTAGTTTAAAATTTCTAGTGTACTGAATTTAGCAACACTTTTGATACTTGTGGAAATCCGAGGTCACTATTACATATTGTTTATTTACAGTTTCTTGGTACAAGTCACTGGCAAATTGATGAGTCAGAACAAAAGAAAACCTACTAAGAAAAGCCGTGTGTGTTACAAGAATCAAATTAGAAGTGACACTCCCAGGCGATGTAAACAGTTCAGAATTCCTCTGCACTTTGTTTTGAAAAGTACCACTTGCTTGAAGATTATTATCCTAATTTTACCGTTTCTGATACTTAACACTATGTAAAAAGTGGATTTTAATTAAGAATATGTAAGAATTGTAAAATAAAACAAGTTAAAAAAAATAAATGGTTACTTCACGCACAGTTTTTCATTATTAAATCGTACCGGAAGGGGTTAAGCTAACGGTGCTATTTCGGGTTCTTTTTATTTTAGAGATGCGTATAGCTATCGAATAACTGTGTCGTTTAAATTTATATTTATTAATAGAATCTCTAGTATAAGATGTTTTAATTGAAAGAGACAAAAAAGTATAAAATGAAATACAATTTCACAAATTATTAAATATTGAAATTTTTCGGATCGTTTTTGATTATAGTTAAATTCTGTTAACTGAAAGAAAATTTCATTTCAAACTTCTGTTTCTCCTCTCAAATTTTAATAACAGTAAAATACCACAAAGAGTAAGTACTGACTCAGTACATGTAAAGAGTAGTTTGTGAATGAAAAAGACGATTTTTGTAAATTTGTTTGATGGAAGATCTAGTCAACAAAAAATGAATCTTTTGATTGCAAAAATGTCCATTACAATGACAAGCACTGTTCTCGAAAAGTAATTTAAATGGATTTCAGTATAGCATAAAGATTTCTTATATAATACAATATTCAAAAGAATTATGCAAACTCTTAATGTTTTGAAAGAGAACATTTCCCAATCAATCGTAATCACTATTAAAATTCATTTTTAATTTTAACAGTTAAAATTTATGCTTCACTTCAATCATAATATATCTTTGTAATCTTCATTGAGGAGAAGGCCAATCGATGGCCGAATTGTTATATTGCTGGTGTTCGGAACCGGAGTTCGTGGGTGTGAATCCCACTATCTCATGGATGTTTGTAGCCATTCGGAATTGGCTTTAAGCAGTACGTCCAGGTCTCATTAGCCGTCGTGTTGCAAAAAGTAGACAGTAGCACTCCAAAAAAACCAAACCAACCATCATTGCGGAGAAGTAAAATGTTTCTACTTAAAAAGAAAATTGACTTTCAAGTTAATGTTTTTCTTTCATCAAAATACGTGATAATCTATTATTTCTTTAATTAGTAGTTTCTACAAATAATTCTTTAAACGACGACTAAATGTTAATATGACGCTCCAACCATTTTAACAATTTATAATATAATACAAGTGTGTACTATATTATGATTGACAAAAAAAAAAAAATACAAATGTAAATATATGCACGTGCGTTAGCCAAGGAGTTATCTTTACGTAAAATATTAAAAATGTATCTTTTTTTTTCTCAGTTTATTAAACCATGGAAGGAATATAAAACAAAAAACTCTATCTGCTTACCACTGAGACAGGTGTTTTACTCTATAGTGGTTTGAATAGAAAACGTTTTCCCTTTTACACTTTTTCTACATATTGCGTAAGATAGTTGACGATCACTTGTACCATTTCAATCTCGTAATTCATAAGCATCATTACAGCTTAGTTACTTTTTTTCAATCATATTTTTACTTGCGAATGGTAGCTCGTTTTTACCCAAATCAGTAAATTTTGTAACTAATTTCAATTTGAATCATTTTTTGACAATATTTATATGAACTTGTGTTAATTTATGCCTACTTTTTTTTTTTCTGATTTTTTGAAAAATGCTCTTTCTATACGTTCATTTATATTATGTTTATTAAAGTTTTGCTTAATGTGTTAATCCTTTTTTGATAAAAAAAAAGAATACTGTTTTTCCAGGAAAAGGCAGTAATCCCATTAATTTCACAAAGTACTACTGTGTTAAATCTTATCTAAAAAAGAAATATTTTTTCCTTAAATTATAATATCCTGCAGAAGGATGAATAAAATGAATTAACCCAATACATAAAAACATGTCATTTTTGTTAAGAATAATTTATTGTTAAAATGCCTTAATTTTTTGTTGGACGATTAATGAATATTATATGCCTCATCTATTCGTAAAACTTAATTACGTCAGTATATATCGCCAAAAGAAATAATATCGCTGCTTTAACGCTTAGGTTTAGATTTTAAAATATTGCGTTCTCCACGTTTCTGCATTTCAATTACTTTTAATATGATTACTTTATTTTTAAAGAGTGATTTCAGATGTCTAGCTCAATTTCTTAATAAAATTATTGATTCAGAACATGTAACTGCTGTCAAAGTTTACACGCTGCTATTTATTATTAAAAGTGTAACGGTGTGTAAAATTTAGGGACTTCTTTGAATAATGCATTTTTTATTTTTAGCCTATTTCATTACTTAACCTTGTACATCAGCAAATTATATCTGCTGTATAATAATATTTCTAGGTAAAATTACTCAGATATATAACTCCCTTCGAAGGAAAAATTCTGAAATTTCATACCATATGTTTAACGGCTGTGGGAATGTTAGATGGGTATTTACAGTTTTTCTATTTAAGTATTATTTATATCATCACGTAACCTTTTGGATAAGCGAATGTGCACGGTTTATTCAAAATTAATTCGTCAGACTTTTGTTACAGGGAATGTCGGAACAGAAATTATTAAGTCGACACAATTACATACCGTAGTCAGTAAATTAATGTTTATGGTGCTAAAATTCGGCTTTAAGCATAGATATAGACGTAAACAGTCATTTGTACAATTGACATAGTTTTATTCTTGAATAAATATAGATATTCAAAAAATGTCTGCAATAATTGTTTTCACACAAATCTTGGTTATATAAAGCAGACTTTCGAATAGCACAAAAATTAAACTTTTCGATAAAAACCTCATGAAAAAGTGGACATAAAAATTTTTTTAAAAATAATATTTTAAGAATGAAGGAAATAAAAAGATAAAGTAAATAATGTAGTAGTCAAAATATTATAAGATTCACTTTTGAATTTAATCAACAGTTTGTGTTTTTTTTTTATTTAAATTTGTAACTAATGTAAATAAACACAAAAACCTTTCCAAAAATTTCCCTTCCTATAGATAAAATTTTATTAATTAAGGATAAATGCAAAAAATTCAGCACATAAAATAAAATAAAAAAGTACCTTAAAATTTCTCATAAAATAATTATTTATGTCTCCTCCACATTCATTATAAACGTTTTAAATTCTTTCAAGCTGAAAATGCAAGAAGTTTATACCCTGGGAAGCCAACGTTGAGTGAAATCATTTAAATGTTAGACCTGCATGCAAGTGCCGGCAAAGCAGGCTTTCTTTGATTACATGCCACTGCGAGCTCACTTAAAGCGAACAAGCAGTTCTTAAAACCAGAGTATTGGATATAGTTCGAGAATAAACGACTTCGTAGTTTAATATAAAAAGATAGAAATGGTAAAAAAATACTGGTTTTTGCAATTTTCTTTAAATAAAATAATTAGATTTAGTTAGTTGATTAATAAAGGTGGTTTAATCTTCAGGGGTCTACTGTATTGCTACAAGAGTAAAATAAGTCTGGAATATAGAAAATAAATTCCAAAGCAGGAGTTTCACTTCCATTAACTGTTAACTCAAATTTATCACAGCAATCCTTACACATATGTGTACAGAATTTTTTATATAGAGTTACAACACCAAACTCTCCCCTTTCACTTCACTTTCCTTCTATGAACAATACATTGTTTCTTTAAATTGCTACAGGTGTACATATTTTTTATAATATATTTAATATTGATTCCATATAAAAATGAACAAAACATGTTTAAATGGATTTCAAAATTAGCAAAAATAGAAAAATATAAAAAAACTCATAAAATCTCTGAAGAAAATGTGAAGCAAAGAAAACAACTTATAACTTAGGAACTCGTTAAGCTTTCTGTAAAAAGAATGGTATAAGGCATTGTTGGGTTCTTCGAACAAACAGGAATCAGCCATTAAATATTTACATTGTTCGTATAAAGACAAGTTGCTCGACATGATTGACGCCCACTGACTCCAATAGTGGAGTTTTAATGAAATTACCATTTCTTCAACTTTTTCGAGTTTTAGCCTTCCTAAAATTTTGTTTCTTCTGAATATGAAGCCCCTCCCTCACATTTTATTTCTCTTCAGTATATTTATCGAAATATTTAAATTCTAAATAGGAGAACTTAAAAAGTCAGTTAATTTTAGCCACACTAATCAGGTAGCTTAGGCTCCTCCCACTCAATTATTTGATATTTTATTGGTAGTGTGCCAGGAATCGATTAACGTTCTTGTGCAGATTTTTCTATGTTTTCTCCCCTTTACGATATATGTACTCATATATCACAATATTTAATAGCATAATAACCTATTATTTACCTCGTATTTACTTTTTATATTATTTTAAATTTATATATTCCATTTTAATAATACTCTTTATTGTTATTTATTATTTTATTTAAATCTTTTATGTCACTGGCATCTAAATACTTGTATTCTCATAAGAAAACCTCTCCCCCTCGCAACCATCCATCTTTATAACTTGATATATGCCCAACCTGTCCAGGTGCTCCTCAAGTTACAATGCAATGGAAAACGAAGTATCCTATTTATTTCTGGAGAGAAAGGTTTCCAGTCTATTGCTAATAATACGTTCAGGAAGATTGCTGCGATCAATAATTTTATTTGCCCATATTTTTTCACAAATGTGAATTTAGTTGATGGTTTAGTGCATATAACGGCGACAGTCTTTATAAGAATGGGTATTACGCGAAATGCTAGTATACATTAAATAAAAGAAGATAATCAAAGTAAATGAAAATTTAAAAATAATAAATGAGTAATAAAACTTTTAAAAAAGTAAATTAAAGATATAATATATGTTGATAAATGGGAGTAAATATAGATAGATGCAATTAAATATGAGTAAAAGTGTATAAATATGAATAAATCAGAATAAATAAGTTAAAAATAAATAATTAAAAGCGAGTATAAATGAAAAAATTAAATTAATAATGCTCAGAATCAAGAAATTGATTCAAGGAACTAACAGTAAAATTTGACTACATGACTATCCAATATATATAAGAAAGCTTAGTATGCAGTGGGCGGTACCGAAGTCAAAAGTAAAGGAATAATGGTTAGACATCGATAAGCAGGTTGATAAATGATGTGTTAAAGCATAATAAAAAGAAAAATAATTGTAAGACTTTTAAGAAAAGCATATTTAGAAATTTGACATTAAGAAAAGTTGTAAAGGGAAAAGTCAAATAGCTAAGTAAGTGTTGAAATCCTAGGCCTCCTTTTGAACTCCGAATCAGTAAAAAAGTGATCGGGCACTTCAGAAATAATTTTATTTGGAAGATAAAATGTGATTAAATGCTATTAAATTTGGTTAAGTATAATTAATAATGAGTAAATATGAATAAATGCAAAATGAGAATGACATAGGATCGTAAATTGGATTTTGCAACACTACCAATAACATTTTACAGCAAGTAGGGGGAGAAACCCAAAGCACCTCATTAGTGCTTCCTTACGCTACCGGGATGCACTCCTGTTATTTAAAATTAAGTAAGCTTACTCTTAAAATTTTTCTAATGCTAAAATTCAATGACACTACCATATATGTGCAAGATTAAAACAATTTAAGAGGGTTAAAACCCTTGAAAACTGAAGAAGTGGGACGGCTGTTTAAATATATAAACTACAGTCAATGGGCTTCGCCAAAGACTCATAGTAATATTAGGATGGCTAGACAATAGTCAGATAGGTCGAATATTAAGTGCTTAAAGCACAAAAAAGACAAATTTTATCTGTAAATTCAAGAGAAATTTTGAAAAATTTCATCAAAATTTTTAGTATATTGAGAATTTAAAGGGGAAATACCAAAAGCAAGAAGCTCGTGGTCTGTTTCTGAAATCTGGAATTGCGAAATCTAAGACACAACCAGTTAACATTCACGATTTTTAGTGTCCAAGCCTGTAAGCATGCCACTCTAATTGAAAGATATTATCGGAATACCTGGTCCGGAGGACATAAATGAAGATAATTAAAGTAAATGAAAATTTAAATATAATAAATGAGTAATAAAAATTTTAAAAAAGGGCAAAATGTAATATATAATAAATACGGATAAATGCGAGTAAATATCAATAGATACAATTAAATATGAGAAAATGTGAATAAATATAAATAAATGAGAATAAATAAGTTAAAAAATAAATAATTAAAACGGAGTATAAATGAAAATAAGTAAATTAGTAATGCTCAGAGTCAAGAATTTGATTCCAGAAAACTACCAGTAAAATTTAACTATATGACTATGCAATATATATAAGAAATCTTATTATGAAATGGGCGTTACCCAAGTCAAAAATAAAGGTATAATGGTTAGACAACGATATGTAGGTTGACTAATAGTGTGTTTAAAGCATAGTAAAAAGCCAAAAAAATTATAATACTTTTAAGATAAATGTATTTAGAATTTTGACATCAAGAAAATTTTTAAAGGGAAAGTTTAAATGCTGAGTAAGAATTGAAATCCTAGGCCTCCTTTTGAACTCCGGATCAGCAAAATCGTAATCTGGCACTTTAGAAAAAAAATTTCATATGGAAGATAATTAAATGAGTTATAGAAATATTCTGAAATTTTAGTGAAATGATCTTTGATAATTAATAAATTTAGGTCACGTCTAATCACGTTAAATTATGTCATTTTGAAGATAATGCTGAGCCTTCAAGCGGATGCATGTACATCAGAAAAATCACTATCCTTTCGGTAAATGTGTAATTGTAGATGTTGAAGCGGATTTCTGGTATTAACTTAAATTAGAACAATATCAATGTCAGACTCTTGTGTAATAAATATCTTAGTTCATTAATTTTGGAATACGCTCCATTTTCCTCCTAAATAAGAATATTTAATTTATTAGTTATTAAGTTTTTAGTTTAAGCAATTTTGTCTATCCATCACGGGAAAATTCATATAATTTGGTGAAAGCGTCTGAAGTGGATTTCGTAATTCTTGAGATGTTAAATGAAGAAGCAATGTAAAGGAGGAACTTGAGGAACTTTCGGTGTTTGAATTTTCTGTAAGTTAATATTTTTTGAATTAGAATTTTCAAATTTCTTATTATTCCATTGCTTTTGTATATGTTTGGTTTCTGCTTTTTGATAAAAGTTGGTATTGGCCCAAGGAATGGACCTTTGACAATTTATAAATCCTAAAATCTTATGTGAGTGTAGTCAAGGACAGGTCTTTAGAAAAATTTATGGATTTTTCTGTGTCTTTAGCCCTTTGCTCCAATATATTAACTTTGGAAGGGGGCGCAAGGACCAATATATTTAACCGATAAGTTGATAAATATATTTAACCTATAACCGATAAGTTATTTTGCTTATATTACTTTACAAGATTTTTATAAATATAATTGTATAAAATTCATAATTTTTCCATACATTTTTCCCGGTTTTAATTTCTTGTAACTTGAAATATTAGTAATGTGCCTTATCCCATTTTCGTAAATATTATAATGTATTATACACTAAACATTTTTCTGGCTTAAATGTTATTAGTATAAAATTCATTTTGTAATTTAAATGTATGAATGAAATAAGCTACCAACTGCAACTGAGCTCAAAACATGGAACCTAACAACAAAAATAATCCGTTTTCCTGTGAAATTACGAAGAATTTATAATAGGTCTTCATTTTTTTTCTTAAATTCACAACTGCTGTTTCTCAATATAAAGTGTAAATGGTTTTACAGATTTAGCATTCATCATTTATAGAGCATTAAAGTAAATGAAACTTTTATTAAAGTATTTAGAAAATTGGTCTAAAACATATTTGTTTCATTTCAATGCTTCTAAAAACCATCAACAATATTTAATATTAATGTTGTTAAAATAAACTTCAAGCAACAGTCCATTTTATGCGAAACGTTTTCGAAACATAACGTGTATTCCACGTTTTGTAATCAGTTTTGTAATTTTTCATTGTATGGTACTGGAAGTTGTGTTAGTACAGGTTATGAGTACAATAATTTTATAAAAGGATATCTGTTTCTTAACTGAAGTATCTGTATATTTATTACACAGAGTCCGGTGTTAGGTTATGTGTTTATAATCAGTCTTGTGTGTTTCTATAAATATTTCTAAATTTTCCGTTTTTCTAGTATTACCTTAAATATAAGTATATCAATATTACCAGATATTTAAGTAAATTTTATTTTCTCTTTTTTATTTTGGAGCAGTTAATTTTGAAATTTATAAATTTAAAGTATTCTTAATATCTAAAAGATTATTCTCTGCTCTGATTATTCTCTAGGTTGCTATTCATTAAACTAAGGTCAAATGTACAAGTCATCAGCTTCCCGGTAATGATCTTCAAAATTCCGACTTTGGAGTGTATCGGACAATAAGAGTGTTAAAAAAAAGGTTGTATGAACCGTCAGGAAAGATGAATGAAGAGAAGGTTTAGACTATGAAACAATCACCATGAAAATAAAATTAAAGGAGGAGAGCAAGATGCTGTCCATCACACCGAGGTTTTCTCATGAAAAGAGAGAACGTGAATGGTAGAATGAGTTGGACACTCCAACTAGTTAGGCTTGCTCTTTCTGGGTAGCCTGACTGAGGCTCTGTCTATTGCATGGCAAGGGAATTGTTCCTCGAGAGGTAATTCTTTCACGGTATTCATTAAGGAATAAGGCCTCGTCAGGGCTTTACATAAAGTACCCCAAATCTAATAAGTCATGCCGGGAACATGTATAGTAGGGCAAATTTAAAGACTGATTTTATCGACCGGTTTTTTATTCAAAAAAGAATCAGTTTAAAGCTCTGATACTAAGAAGAATTACACCGGAATCGGAGAAGAGAAACAAATTCTTCTTACCCTTGACTGTTGTAGTTCAGAAAAGAATAGATTGCGAAATAAAGTGCGCGCCGAGCGGTCCGCGAACGTCCTATCTCCTATATAGTCGGTCAGTTGGGTATGACCTGCATGGGTCTCGCAAATGAAGCAGGACTGGGAGACGAAATGAATCAGCCGAAGGGAGAAGTGCAAAACTTCACAACGTTGATTTATTCAACAACAAAGAAAAACATTTAAAGAAAACTATCGGTACAATCGTTGAGAGAGGAGCTCATTCTCAGCCACCTTCTCATTTTGCAAATCTTCTCGGGAGTGTCCATCCCGTCTTTTTTTGTTTCAACAGGAAACCTCGGTTCCAGGGGAGATCGACACCCCCCCTTTAACCTTCGCCCTTGAAGAAGTCGAGTCACACAAAAACAATTTCTTCCTTTGTCGGTCGATGACAAAACGGCAGATTTGACACTTCTAATAGTCCGTGTGTCAAAAGGAATATTACTGCCGTTTCCCAATTGTTCGGCGTTTTTAAAAGGGTCGGCGTGTTACAATGAACCAAAAGAATAAAAGTTCGCCCGAACACCGACAGAGACGGACGCGACTATTACACACATGTTAACAATTCCATAATTCAGAGTATACTATTTTTTCATTATCCGAAAAAGAAATGAAATTTGTTTAACCTTGCTCTAAGTTTCCCGCTCCATGAATATTCTAGACTTTACTTATTGTTATTTTTTATTTATTTAATACTACGCTTAATTTTTAAAAAAATCCTGCCAATTTAAAAAAAAATCTGGTTTTGCAAAATTTTTTCAGTCTAGTTAACTTACTGGGAAAAAATTAAAATATTATTTTCCTTTACCAAGATTTCTCGACTCTTTCTTGCATTCGAAATCTTTCTGACTTTCAAAACTAGTATTTTTAGAGCATTTTCGTCATTTTATTTAATACGCGTGTCCTGTATGATTGTGGTTCCAGAAAAGGAAAATGATAATAGTTAATTTTAAAGAATTTTATCTGTATTTTTGAAGAATTAGTACAAAGAAA
>JAGEOH010001436.1:0-20624 GCA_032207245.1 Pardosa pseudoannulata
ATCTTGATTAAATATGAGAAACAATTATTTACAGCATAGCATGGCACTCTAGCCACCAATTCGTATACACCGCTACAGCATCTACATGCTCAAACATCATTCAGTTAAGGTTACCACAACATACAAGAGTCATAGTTACAGTTACAATATATATACAGGCAATAACACATGGAGGTAATAATAATAGATATATATACAATTATTAGATATGTTACACCCCCCTTTGAAGTTTTTTTTAGTTACATACATAATCATTTAGGTAGCTTGGTTTTTTAATTAATCTTCCTGATTTTGTTTGATTATTAGAAACTTGCGGCAACTTGGATACTTCTGGCGTATCTGAATCATTGGAGTTTGTATTGCTAGTCTCTGGCATTTCAAATTCAGAGTGTAGTTGAATTTGCATTGGAATTTCTGATGGTCTTAAGTGAACACGATTCCTAATAAAATTTTTGCCCTTATTATTTTGAACAACATAAGACCTGGGATTTCTACATCTGGAAATAATTTTGGCTGGTTCCCAAGTTCTACTATTAAAGTTATACAAGGTTACATTATCACCAGGACCAAATTCTTTTAGCACAGTACTATTTCTGTCATAATATCGCTTTTGTTTTTTCTGTCTGATAACAAATCTTTCTTTTAGATTTTTAGAATATTTTGCGTTTAACAATTTGTTATGTATGGGAAGTTTAGTTTTTAGCCTACGGCCAAACAAAAGTTGAGCTGGAGATAAGCTTATACCTGAGATTGGAGTATTCCTATATTCCATTAATCCCCCAATCCAATCTTTGTTGCTTTCAGCTGCTTTCTTTAAAATTGCCTTGACTATTCCTACTCCCCTTTCTGCCATACCATTACTTTTGGGATATCGCGGACTTACAAATGTGCACTTAAAATCCCATTCTTTGGCAAAAGACTTAAACTGAAAACTATTGAATGGTGCATTGTCACTAACTACTTCAGTTGGAACTCCAAAACGAGGAAAACAGACTTTTAATTTTGTATTTATGTCTGATATACTTTTACTATTTAACTTTTCAACTTCAATCCATTTTGAGAAATAACACATACTAACCAAATAATTATAATTTCTATATTCCATAATGTCAGTTCCTATTTTTTCAAAGGGTCTTTGTGGAATTTCATGAGATATAAGAGGTTCTTTAATATTACACCTTTGAAACTTTTGACAAATTTCACATTTTTGAACCATATTCTCTATATCAGTAGACATATGAGGCCAAAACATTATCTCGCGAGCTCTGTTTTTACTCTTTTCCATACCAAAATGACCCTCATGTAATAATGATAACATATCACTTCTTAGAGAATAGGGTACAACAATTTTACAGTCTTTAAATAACAAACCAAATTCAGTATACAAACTATCTTTAAGTTTGAAATACTGTTTTACATTATCAGGGACACTTTTAATATGTTCAGGCCAACCCTTTTCACAAAATTCATATACTATTTTTAATTCAGAATCCAACTGAATTGCATTCTTAAATTGAATTATTCTTCGTTCACTCATAGGAAGCTGTTTTACAACATGAACAACATTCAACACTTCAAAATATCATCACTTACCTTATCCTTAATAAATGCCCTAGACAAAGTGTCTGCAACAAACATTTCAGTACCTTTTACATATTGTATTTCAAATTGATATTTTAACAATTTTAACAACATTCTCTGCAATCTTGATGATATGTTACATAATGGTTTTTTAACAATTGCAGTGAGAGGTTTATGATCATTTTGGACAACAAATTTTTTTACCATACACAAAATTATGATATTTTTGAACTGCAAAGACAATCGAGAGCATTTCCTTCTCTAATTTGAGCATAATTTTTTTCTGTTTCAGTTAGACTTCGTGACGCATATGAAACAGGGTGACCCTCCTGAATTAGGCAAGCACCTAAACCATCTTTGGAGCTGTCACACTGAATTACTATAGGCTTTGCACTATTAAACACTTTCAAAACAGTTGAGGAACTTAAAAGTTCTTTTATATGCTTAAATGCATTTTCATGTTCACTTAGCCAGTTAAACTCAACACTTTCTTTTAAAAGACTCCTTAAAGGAGATGTTAGTGTAGAAACATTGGGTATAAATTTGGACACAAAATTTACCATACCTAGAAATCTTCTAACATCCTTCTTATTTTGAGGTGTATTCATTTCAGTTATGGCCCTAACATGTTGCGGGATCAGCTTTAACCCCATCTTTAGATATGATATGACCCACATATTTGACTTCTAATACTTTGTACTGAAACTTCTCAGGATTGAATTTTATGTTACACTCCTTAGCCCTTTCTAAAACTTTTCTTAATGTTAGATCATGTTCCTGTTCATCAGAACCTGTGATGATAATATCATCAAAATAAATCTCAACATTTTCTATATCATCAAATAAATTTAAATTACGTTTTTGAAAGACTTCAGGTGCTGAGGCTATCCCAAATGGCATTCTTAAGAACTTGAAACCGGCCAAAAGGTGTATTAAATGTGCATAAATCTGCACTGTGCTCATCTAGTGGCACTTGCCAAAACCCATCTTTTAAGTCTAGTACAGAAAAAACTTTTTTCCCTTCTAATCTGCTTATTAATTCTTCAGAAGTTGGTATGACATGATGTTCTCGTTTAATAGCCTTATTCAGGTTTCTGGGATCCAAACAAATTCTCAGTTTACCATTGGGTTTTTCTACTATGACTAGACTATTTACCCAGTCTGTCGGTTTATTTACTCTACGAATTACCCCATTAGATTCCAAATTACTCAATGTATTTTTAAGACTTTCATAAAGGGATAAAGGTACCCGTCTAGGTGGATCTATCACAGGCTTAATCTCAGATTTCAGCTCAATGTGATATGGATCTCCAGGAAATATTCCCAGCCTTTGAAATACTTCACTATAGTTATTTATAATATCATCTTTAGAAATTAGATTAATTTGGTCTACTTTTTGTATTAAATTAAGCATTTGACATGCTTTTAAACCTAGTATTGGCTTTGAGGATACATTTACAACAATAAACTTTAAAGGAATATCAATAAAATTATTTACAGAACATTTCAATATTAACTCACCTTCTGGTTTTAACTTGAAATTGCCATATGAAACTAATGTAATATTAGATTTACTTAATTTTTGGGTAGTTGGGAAATACATTTTTTTATAAATTGACATTGGCAAGACATTAACTTCAGCTCCAGTGTCTAATTTAAACTCAATGTCATTACTTTCAACATTAATTAGTTTTACCCAAACATTCTCAATTGAATTTACTGTTATTACACTGCCTATAAACAATTCTTGCACTGAATTTTCCAGTTCATTAACTTTTCTGTAGTTATTTTGTTTTAAGTTCTTAACTGTACACATAGCTGCAAAATGGTTCTTTTTCTTGCACTTAGCACACAATCTTCCAAACGCAGGGCAGTTATTCTTTGAATGTTCTTTACCGCATCTCTGGCACTTGAAGATATCAGTGTTTTGCTTAAACTTGAATTGTTTTGATCTATCCCTTTTCACTTCGCTAATTTTAGGTGCTGCTGATGTCACAGTTTCTAACTGTTGTTTACTTGTCTCTGCTGCTCTCAAGAAGTCTGCTGCCTTCTTCAATGTTAGGTCTGCTTCTCGTAGCAATCTTTCTAATAGAGACTTTTCATGGATTCCGAGCACCAGACGATCTCTTATTAGGCCTTCCTCTTGATCACCAAATTTACATGTTGAGGCAAGGGTTTTCAATTCAGTCAAGTAATGGTCAACTTGCTGACCTTCATGCTGGCTGCAAGAGAAGAATTTAAACCTTTCAAAAACCACGTTCTTTCGGGGTATGCAATAGTCTTCAAACATCGTCATTACATCCTCGAATGTTTCAACACTTTTTCCAGCTGGTGGTTTGAAAGTATTGAAGATTTCCACTCCATCTCCAAGCAAGTTCAGCAAAATAGCGATTTTAACATTATCCGCTTTTTTATCCTTTTAAGATGCTATCAGGTAGTTTTGAAATTTCTGTTTCTATTTAGACCCTGACTCCGACACATTGCTGCAGGTGAACTTTATTTCACCAGGTGGTCGAAAGGAATTATCCATTGTAATCAGAGAACACAAAGTTCGTACAGTAAAATTAGAACTTCAGACAGAGCACAGTACTCACTAAGATATCAATCCATTTCCATCTGGGAGTCTATTAGGCTTAATGAGTTCAGCAATTTCCTGACACCATGTTAGATTCGTATTCTTCAAACATGAACACATAGTTCCTTGAATATACTTTATTGATCTTGATTAATATGCAAAAATTATTTACAACATAGCATGGCACTCTAGCCACCAATTCGTATACACTGCTACAGCATCTACCTGCTCAAACATCATTCAGTTAAGGTTACTAAAAACATGCAAGAGTCATAGTTACAGTTACAATATATATACAGGCAATAACACATGGAGGTAATAATAATAGATATATATACAATAATTAGATATGTTACAATTTATGTATGCAAGCAAAGCTATGAATGTAAGATGTATATATGTATGTATTTTGCATGTGTGTATGTAATAAAATCACTTTTTTTTATGAAATTGATTGTTCACTGTACTTTAGATTAAGTCTTTTGAAACCTCCATGCAAATAAATTCTTGTTCTATCATTGATATCGGTAAAATAAGACACCATTTTAAAGAATTTATTTGTCAGCTAAGAATAGCCTACCTCAGTTTTACTCTAGTTCATGGATGTGCCTTACACTTTTAAACTAATTAGCATTTAAAGTTCCTTTTACTCTCTATGATTTAATAGCAGCATTGAGGATTAATGATTCATTGACCTAGGAATCATTAATCCTCTTATGTCTATTGAAAAACTAGATAGTAATTATATTTATACATGTAATAAAATCTCTGTTAGTAATACTTCATCTCTAAAAAAATTATTAAACTTGAATTTATATGCATAAAAAGGGGGTAAATAATAAAGTATAAAGTTTTTGTGCAATTTATCTAATCCAGAATTGGATATGAAATAATTTTAATGTAATTTTTGTGTTAATACTGCAATTTTATATTTATTAAAATTTTTATCTGCATTTTCTTTGTCTTAGATTCAGTGGAAAGAATGAAGAGAACTTATGAAATTTCGTGGATATAATAATCAATTTTGTACTTTTTTAAATATTATTATTATTGCAATAAAAAAATGTATTCAATTTTTGTTTTCTTAATAAAAAAAGAACACCATTATTTATTTGAATTTTTATATTATCTGATAGCAAAATAATGCCATATAGTTATTTTGATGTAAAAGCAGTAAGCTTTTAAACAATACACAGAATATTCTCAGAAATATTTCAATTTATAGGAAAGTGCAATGTTTAAAGATCAATTAAAAGGGTAAATTTCATAATTGATATTCAATCTCTGTACAAATAGTGTCAATATTAGATAAACATAATTAATCAAATAAATTAGAATACTAAAGAATACACATTTGTGAATTAATTATAAACTGATAAATTTGTATTAAATATATTCTATATACGCTAACTATATAAAATATATTAGAGATCTAACACAGAGCTACATAAAAGTATTCTAGAAAAGCAATTATGATGGGTTTTGTTTTTAATAGCTTAATTTATAAAATAAATAAAAGTCCAAAAGGTATAAAATTACCCCTACGCCATTTTTTTCAAATAATCAAGAAAAAGTCCCCAAAAGTGCGATGAACATAACTATGAGGTAACCATGCTTTAGTTCCGACGGTCTAACACCGGGGACGCCACTTTCTATGCGAGTCCAATGCTGCAGAAGCGTATCGTTATCGCCTATGGGAGTTGACTGTTTTAGTGCTTTAGTCTATGTGTGTTGTTTAGCCATACTCAATTGAATTGCAGAACTAGAGGGCTTGGTCCTCTAGTTCCCGTGATCACACGGGAAAGCAATCCAACCATTCCGTTGAGACTAGCTACTGTTTACAAAATGCGACATCTGAGTATGAGTTACCCTAAACAAACACTTATAATCATCCATTTTTTGTTGCTGATATCCTCCCTATCCATGATTGGATAATGAAGCCCTTCACAGGCATTACTGCAGCTCAGCATCAATTTAATAACAAAGTAGCTGCAGAATTTATGTAGGGCATGCTTTCAGCATACTAAAAGTAAGATGGTGGTGTTTCTGCTGAGCCGGCCATTTTGAAATAAATCATCTATAAACGGAAGGGATGATAAGAGAGGAGATTAAACTGTGCAATTACCTGGGTAGAAAGGTGGGTTCCTTCTACCCCCTCAATTGTTTTCCCTATCCAGGGATAATTATTAAAAGGGAAGTACAAATCACGGGTCTACCATGCATTTACGCTACTTTTTGGCATATGTAAACTGGGCTGTTGTCGTTACTTATTTCTGAAAAGGTCAGAGCTTGCGAGGGTTAATAGCCTGACGGCTCTATTTTGAATCTTCCCCAAAACTATTAACAATAGAAACCTTCGACAAAATTATTGCCCGATAAACCTTTTCAGTTCTCTCAGTAATATTACCGAGCGTATACTCCTGATCCACTTACAGACATACCTATACTTTTAAATGACAGCATCGTTCCAGAGCAATCTGGCTTTAGACGCAGAAAGAGCACAACATACCACTTGCTTCATGTTGTAGAATTCTCTAGCGAAGGTCTATAAAACAAGATGACAACTGCCGCACTCTTCTTAGATATTGCAACGGTATTTGACCACATCACACACGAAGGACTTATGTACAAATTAATACATAAATGCTAGAAAAATCTTTTATTTTTATAATCATTATATATATATATGTATGTATGTTTATATATATATATATATATATATATATATATATATATATATATATATATATATGTGTGTGTGTATCTGTATAAATATGTATGTATGTATGTATGTATGTATGTATGTATATATATATATATATATATATATAACATATACATATACATATATACATACACATATATACACACATATATATTGTAACTGAGCCCGAAAAAGGCCATGTACAGACTAAAGTTTTTTTATTTAGAAACACAATGTTGAAGTTATGATAAATACAGATGAAACAATGAATATCTTCAAATGAAAATGATGATCGTTACAGGAATCAGCTTCCTAATCGTTTGGAGAGAAAAGAGGGGGGAGGACACTCTCAGTCGCTCGCCTCAACGTTCTCGGCCGATGAGTTAGTTCACAGGAGACTTGTTCGGTCAAAAATTCTCTCTGGTTCTCGAACTCTGGCCTTTTTATATCGTCGTCTGACCGCACATTTTCATCTCAGCTGATCTGACAGCTGGTTGGTGAGGAAACCGCTTTTAGAACTCTAGCTTGACAGGTGCAAGGGCGGTTCCCAGGGAGTTTGCAGTAATCGGGAGCAATCTCGCCGATCATTAAACGATGTCTCTGGACAAACCTTTGGAGAACAAGGTAGGAAAGTATTGCTGCTTCTCTTACAATGTAGAGACCCTTTTTTCAGATGCCATTGAAACTAACACTGGAATAACTTCTCCAGCATCCTAATGAATTTCTCAGACAGAATGATTGATATGGTCCTCGATGTTAACAATCCTCTATTCAGCATACTATTCTGAGCGAAACAACGTTCTTTCACTAGGTAAAGATGAGCTCAGTTCAAGTGCTCAAAAAAGACACGTTCACTATTTCCACTTATGCAGTTTTTTCTCACGACCGTAAATAAATCTGTGCCTGGAAATTTAATGTAATGAGAATTCTTTACAATACACACACACACACGTGTGTGTGTGTGTGTCTACCTTTTGCAACACGAGGGCTAATGAAACCGGGACCTACTGCTTAAAGCTGATTCCGAACCACTGCGAACATCCATGCCATAGTGGGATTCGAACCCACGAACTCCGGCTCCAAAGGCAAGCACCCTAACCATTCGGCCATCGTTCGACACACACACACACACATATATATATATATATATATATATATATATATATATATATATATATATATATATATATATATATATATATATATATATATATATTATTATTACATTTATTATACAAAGCGATGTATTTATAGTTTATTAGAAGGGCGTCCTCTCCTTAGCTTCATTTAAAAGCTGAGATTTATTAGTACACATTTACAGCGAAATTTATCTCTTATTATCATTAAACTTTATTATTATTGATAAAATGTTTATTATAATTAAAGTTCATAATACGATATTCATTTATTATGACATTTATTAATTATTATACAAAAGGATATATTTATAGTTTATTAGAAGGGCGTCCTCTGCTCAGCTTCATTTAAAAGCTGAGATTTATTAGTACATATTTACAGCGAAATTTATCTCTTATTATCATTAAACTTTATTATTATTGATAAAATCTTTACCTTCTCTATCTCAACCTTCTCTATCCTCCAGTCCCCAACAACCAACTGCCTTCTTCTTGAAAGACCCTTCGCAAAAAGGGGGGGGGAGAAAAAGGGCTGTGAGTAAGGGAGTGGTCAGCGAACCGGACTCCTCATTGACAGCAGCATTCCACACAGATGTATACAGGGACATAAAAATTCCAAACCTCTCTGGGTCTGGAACTCCTTTTTTCAGGGGAATAAATTCCCACCGGTCCTGAGAATGACCTACCCTCTCTGGTTCTCTTCTGACCAGCTACCACATTGTACTATGTTTTTACAGTTTATGGAACTTTTCTACTTGAGTGTTTGCCGCCGATCCCAAAACCAATATATAAAAACTCGAAAAGGCCAAAAGATGTAGTAATTGCAGTTTTTTGAACATCATCTGGATGTACAGGAATTTGATGATATGCTCGGGTTAGGTCAATTTTAGAAAAAAATTGTTTGCCATGTAGTTGTGAAAAATCATGCAGATGTGGTAAAGGGTACCTGTCTTTCTGCGTCTGCCTATTTAGTGTCTATCTCCGACGGGACGAAAATCTCCATTAGATTTTGGCACCATATGGAGAGGGCTGGACCAACTTGATTTGCTAGGTCTGCATATACCTTGTTGTATCATATTTTGGAATTCTTTTTTGGCTATAGTTAATTGTTTTAGAATCAAACGCCGAGGGCGTGAAAAAACTGGCTGACCTTTAGTAATGATTCTGGGTACAGTATTATGTTTTGGTTTCATTTCACTTGGATATAGTATAAAATATCTTTAAATTTATTTAAAATTTGGAAACATTTGCTGTTACTAGATATTAAAGTTATATTTTGATCTTTGGCGCAAATAGTGGTGCCTTTATTAAATAAATTTGTTAATGGGTCTCTTAGACAAGAATTTTTTAAATCAATTAATAAACCGTAATGCTTTAAAAAATCTGCACCAATTATGGGTTTGGAAACGTTGGCAACCACGAATGTCCAATTAAATTCACGACGTAAATTAAGACTAAGTGTAACTTTTTTAGTGCCAAATGTTTTGATGAGAGAATTATTAGCTGAGTACAGTGTTATATTAGAAGGTGCTACAAAAGACATTTTAGGTATATATGGCATGACACAAACGTCACTTCCACTATCAATTAAATAATGACGACGAGAAGTAGGATCAAAAATAAAAAAGCGACTAGCTGTATTAAATTTGAAATCACATTGCGCCACATGTGATTTCAGAATTAGTTTTCCGGCTGTTTAAAATTGCATGGTGGAGTACAATATTTTGCCTTCTCAGTGAATTTGCTGTGATACCAACATATACTCGATTGTTGTCTTTTAGGTGTCTGTGATCGGCGCCTAAAATGAGAGTTAAATCGCTGTGGCGTGCCATAGCTAGAATTATGGCTGTTTTCACAAGCTATGCGTTCAACCTTCTCTGTTAAAATGGCGATCTGAGTCTGTAAGGCTGCAACGTCAGCATTTTCAATCGTTTGTTCTGAAGAAACGCGGGTCTCGGTAACGTGGTGCGGAGTAATCTCAATAATTTTGTCGGCGATTTGTGCTAGGCGATCTAAATTTCCCTCAGAAATTGAAATAATAGTTTGGGCTTCCTGTGGTAAACGTTGAATCCATAATGTTTTTAAAAAGTCATCGCCAATTTTATCATTTGCCAAAAGTTTCATCTTTCGTAAGAGGTGTGATGGTTTTTCATCGCCAAGTAGAGTATTTGAAAGCAAATCTTTTAAACACTTTTGTCCTGAATCAGAAAATTCGGCAATTAGTCGGGATTTCAAGCTTTCATATATTTTTTCTGTAGGTGGATGTTTAACAATATCGCTGACATACGACAACGTTTCAGAGTTAAGAGCCGAAACCACTGCATAATATTTTGTTATATCCTGCGTAACGTTGGCGAACACAAATTGAGCTTCTATATTCACAAACCACAAGATGGCCTCTTTATCCCAAAACTGAGGCAATTTTAACACCACGCGGTTAGATTCGCCAACGTTGGCGGTAGAATTTGGCGGGTTCATTTTAAAGAATGGCTCAAAATATGTAAAACAAAAATATTACACTAGTTAAAAGGTTTCACTTACAGAAAAGTGGGCTATTTGCAGAAAAGAACATAAATTCTCCGCTTACCTGCGCTAGGATCTTACCACTATAAAATGCGTAGACATGAATTTCAATTACAGTTCATCGTCTTCACAGGTCACCAGCACAAAATTTCACACCAAATCCAGGTTCTGACGTAAACACGACCAATGATGTCAACTCTTCGATTTCTACTATTCAAAATTTTAATTCGCCCAACACTAACGTTAATATTGATTCGGCTACCCTTATCCAAATTATTCGTAATCTACCAAAACGTAAATCCCCTGGAGAAGATAACATCACTAATACTGCTCTCAAGCATCTCCCCATTCAATACATTTATTACTTATACAGCATAATCGATCATATATTCTACTTTAACTATTTTCCAAAATGCTGGAAAAATTCTATCGTTGTCCCTCTTCCAAAACCTAAAAAGGATCATTCTTCTCCAGATAATTATAGACCAATTAGTTTATTAAATACACTCAGCAAAATTACTGAAAAATTCATTCTTGCGGAAATTAATAAACATCTAGATGATCGAAACATTATTATTCCTTATCAGTTTGGTTTTCGCAAGAATCTTTCGGCACCCCACCAAATTTACCGCATTACTGAACTGTTGACAAAAAATAGATTAAATAAACGTTCATCCGCTGCTGTATTTTTAGATATTGCTCGTGCTTTCGACAAAATCTGGATTGACGCACTCATACACAAATTAGTAAACTATAACTTTTCTAATAACTTAATTAAATTAATTTACTCTTATTTAACGGATCGCACCTTTCAAGTAAAAATCTACACGACCTACTCTTCAAAATTTCCTATCCTTTCCGGTGTACCACAGGGATCACTTCTCGGCCCTACTTTATTTAATATCTATATAAACGACATCCCTGTTCATCCTACTACCGAACTTGCTATTTTTGCCGACGACACAGCGATATTCGCATCGAATAAAAATTATAAATTTGCCGTGACTGCCGTCAACAAACACCTAGTCAAAATTTCTGAGTGGCTAGACAGATGGAAAATTAGGATAAACACTAGTAAATGCGAAGCCGCAATGTTTACAGCCAAACAGAGAACGACTTATGTCAATTACAACATATATATCAATAACACTCGTATTCCTTGGTCGGATACTGTTAAATATTTAGGAGTAACGCTAGATAAAAACTTAACTTGGAAGCAGCATTTTAAAGCTGTTAAGGATAAATATAGAAACGCCAAGCGAGCTCTGTATCCCTTAATCGCTCGCCGAAGCAAAATGACTATTAAAAATAAGCTGCTCGTTTACACTTCCTTCCTTCGTCCGATATTTACCTATGCCGCACCAGCGTGGTCGTATGCAGCAGATTCTAACATTAAAATTTTAACAGTTATTCAAAATTTAATATTAAGAGAAATCACTAATTCGCCATGGTATTTTCGCAATGATGAAATCCACGAGGAACTTAAGATTCCTAATATTCCAAAATTTATTTATAATCTTTCCACTAAATTTCATAAAAATTTAAATAATGAATTAATAAATAATCTTGTCAATTACGACCCAGCTGACGCTAGCAATAGAAGAAGGCCTCTGGCTATTCTAGCCAAAGATCCTTATTAATTTGTGTTGTCTTTATAAAAAATAAAAAATAAAACCAAAAAAAACCTTATAAAATATCAAAAATGTAAGAAAAAAGATTTAAAATGCTTAAAAATGGCCATACATCACTCATCGTACTCAAAATTACTTTTCATTTCGTGGATTTTCTCCTATTCCTTCCCGTAATGCTCTGCGACTTCACGTCATATTGAGGGCGGAGCTTAATTTTGCAATCTATGAATACTTTATTTTGCTGAACAGGGTACGTAGAGGTGTGGCCTGGTTAGTAAACGCCTTGCCCACCGCTCACCTTCAATGAATCGTAGTCGGGTTCAAACCCCGACGAATGCAAAATTTCCAAATCTAAATTAAAATTCTTAAAAATTGTTTTTTGTGATTAATTACTATTATTTAGGCTCTTTTTGGATTTTTAGACCATTTTATTTATTTTTAAAACTCGTATTTTTATTTTTTCCAAATTATCAAAACTTTCGTACCCGACCATTACTACTAAGAAAATTAAAATTTATAACATCAAAATTATAACAATAAAAATTATTAATTTAATTAAATATTATTTTTTAGGCCTTTATTTGATTTTTAAAACAGTTTAATTATTTTTAAAACTTATATTTTTATTTTTTCCAAATTTTCTAAAATTTTGTTTTACTCATTATTTTTTCAAATTCTTTCGGCTTATTTGTACGGATGTCACTGGCCAAAAAATATTTATGTTTTACTATCCTTAAACTTTCTACTCTCTAGTTTTGTGTTATGAACTCACGAATCCACCCTTCTATCTCTTTGCTCTTTTATGTGTTTACTTTTCGCTCGTTGTCATTTTTGTGCTTACTGATAGAAGCCTCTGGATTAACGGGCTTGGCCCATAGAGTCCAGTTGCGTCATCTCCTTTGATGCCTTTGATGTCACAGGTCACCACATGAGGAGGAGGAAATTAATAAAGATAACAACAAATATATCTTTTCAGGCCTTAATATTTAATATAAAATTCGTACTAATTTACTTTACATCTCTCAACACCTGGAGAGAAAATGAAGTCAACAGCGTACAAAACAAAAATGGCAGAATGAATAGAATAATGTCTCGAGATGCCATCAGGAAAAAAGGAAAAGTCTGAATTGAAATAGCTGCATTTATTTTTGCACGAGGCAATATTTTGAGTTACACTGGCCAAAAAATATTTATGTTTTAAAATTTAAACTTTCTACTCTCTATTTTGTGTTATGAATAACGAATTTTCTATCTCATGCAAAAATATGCAGTTATATTTCAATATTTTCCTTTTTTTCCTGATGGCATCTCGAGACATTATTCTATTCATTCTGCCATTTTTGTTTTGTACGCTGTTGACTTCATTTTCTCTCCAGGTGTTGAGAGATGTAAAGTAAATTAGTACGAATTTTATATTAAATATTAAGGCCTGAAAAGATATATTTGTTGTTATCTTTATTAATTTCCTCCTTTTCATGTGGTGACCTGTGACATCAAAGGCATCAAAGGAGATGACGCAACTGGACTCTATGGGCCAAGCCCGTTAATCCAGAGGCTTCTATCAGTAAGCACAAAAATGACAACGAGCGAAAAGTAAACACATAAAAGAGCAAAGAGATAGAAGGGTGGATTCGTGAGTTCATAACACAAAACTAGAGAGTAGAAAGTTTAAGGATAGTAAAACATAAATATTTTTTGGCCAGTGACATCCGTACAAATAAGCCGAAAGAATTTGAAAAAATAATGAGTAAAACAAAATTTTAGAAAATTTGGAAAAAATAAAAATATAAGTTTTAAAAATAATTAAACTGTTTTAAAAATCAAATAAAGGCCTAAAAAATAATATTTAATTAAATTAATAATTTTTATTGTTATAATTTTGATGTTATAAATTTTAATTTTCTTAGTAGTAATGGTCGGGTACGAAAGTTTTGATAATTTGGAAAAAATAAAAATACGAGTTTTAAAAATAAATAAAATGGTCTAAAAAATCCAAAAAGAGCCTAAATAATAGTAATTAATCACAAAAAACAATTTTTAAGAATTTTAATTTAGATTTGGAAATTTTGCATTCGTCGGGGTTTGAACCCGACTACGATTCATTGAAGGTGAGCGGTGGGCAAGGCGTTTACTAACCAGGCCACACCTCTACGTACCCTGTTCAGCAAAATAAAGTATTCATGGATTGCAAAATTAAGCTCCGCCCTCAATATGACGTGAAGTCGCAGAGCATTACGGGAAGGAATACGAGAAAATCCACGAAATGAAAAATAATTTTGAGTACGATGTGTGATGTATGGCCATTTTTAAGCATTTTAAATCTTTTTTCTTACATTTTTGATATTTTATAAGGTTTTTTTTGGTTTTATTTTTTATTTTTTATAAAGACAACACAAATTAATAAGGATCTTTGGCTAGAATAGCCAGAGGCCTTCTTCTATTGCTAGCGTCAGCTGGGTCGTAATTGACAAGATTATTTATTAATTCATTATTTAAATTTTTATGAAATTTAGTGGAAAGATTATAAATAAATTTTGGAATATTAGGAATCTTAAGTTCCTCGTGGATTTCATCATTGCGAAAATACCATGGCGAATTAGTGATTTCTCTTAATATTAAATTTTGAATAACTGTTAAAATTTTAATGTTAGAATCTGCTGCATACGACCACGCTGGTGCGGCATAGGTAAATATCGGACGAAGGAAGGAAGTGTAAACGAGCAGCTTATTTTTAATAGTCATTTTGCTTCGGCGAGCGATTAAGGGATACAGAGCTCGCTTGGCGTTTCTATATTTATCCTTAACAGCTTTAAAATGCTGCTTCCAAGTTAAGTTTTTATCTAGCGTTACTCCTAAATATTTAACAGTATCCGACCAAGGAATACGAGTGTTATTGATATATATGTTGTAATTGACATAAGTCGTTCTCTGTTTGGCTGTAAACATTGCGGCTTCGCATTTACTAGTGTTTATCCTAATTTTCCATCTGTCTAGCCACTCAGAAATTTTGACTAGGTGTTTGTTGACGGCAGTCACGGCAAATTTATAATTTTTATTCGATGCGAATATCGCTGTGTCGTCGGCAAAAATAGCAAGTTCGGTAGTAGGATGAACAGGGATGTCGTTTATATAGATATTAAATAAAGTAGGGCCGAGAAGTGATCCCTGTGGTACACCGGAAAGGATAGGAAATTTTGAAGAGTAGGTCGTGTAGATTTTTACTTGAAAGGTGCGATCCGTTAAATAAGAGTAAATTAATTTAATTAAGTTATTAGAAAAGTTATAGTTTACTAATTTGTGTATGAGTGCGTCAATCCAGATTTTGTCGAAAGCACGAGCAATATCTAAAAATACAGCAGCGGTTGAACGTTTATTTAATCTATTTTTTGTCAACAGTTCAGTAATGCGGTAAATTTGGTGGGGTGCCGAAAGATTCTTGCGAAAACCAAACTGATAAGGAATAATAATGTTTCGATCATCTAGATGTTTATTAATTTCCGCAAGAATGAATTTTTCAGTAATTTTGCTGAGTGTATTTAATAAACTAATTGGTCTATAATTATCTGGAGAAGAATGATCCTTTTTAGGTTTTGGAAGAGGGACAACGATAGAATTTTTCCAGCATTTTGGAAAATAGTTAAAGTAGAATATATGATCGATTATGCTGTATAAGTAATAAATGTATTGAATGGGGAGATGCTTGAGAGCAGTATTAGTGATGTTATCTTCTCCAGGGGATTTACGTTTTGGTAGATTACGAATAATTTGGATAAGGGTAGCCGAATCAATATTAACGTTAGTGTTGGGCGAATTAAAATTTTGAATAGTAGAAATCGAAGAGTTGACATCATTGGTCGTGTTTACGTCAGAACCTGGATTTGGTGTGAAATTTTGTGCTGGTGACCTGTGAAGACGATGAACTGTAATTGAAACTCATGTCTACACATTTTATTCTGGTAAGATCCTAGAGCAGGTAAGTGGAGAATTTATGCTCTTTTCTGTAAATAGCCCACTTTTCTGTAAGTGAGACCTTTTACCTAGTGTAATATATGTGTTTTTCATATTTTGAGCCATTCTTTAAAATGAACACGCCAAATTCTACAGCCAACGTTGGCGAAACTAACCGAGTGGCTTTTAAACTGCCTCAGTTTTGGGATAAAGATGCCGACTTGTGGTTTGTGAATATAGAAGCTCAATTTGTGCTCGCCAACATTACGCAGGATATAACAAAATATTATGCAGTGGTTTCGGCTCTTAACTCTGAAACGTTGTCGTATGTCAGCGATATTGTTAAACATCCACCTACAGAAAAATTATATGAAAGCTTGAAATCCCGACTAATCGCCGAATTTTCTGATTCAGAGCAAAAGCGTTTAAAAGACTTGCTTTCAAATACTCTGCTTGGCGATGACAAACCCTCACACCTCTTACGAAAGATGAAACTTTTGGAAAATGATAAAATTGGTTATGATTTTTTAAAAACATTGTGGATTCAACGTTTACCACAGGAAGCCCAAACTATTATTTCAATTTCAGAGGGAAATTTAGACCGCCTAGCACAAATCGCCGACAAAATTGTTGAGATTATTCCGCACCACGTTACCGAGACCCGCGCTTCTTCCGAGCAAACGTTTGGAAATGCTGACGTTGCAGCCTTACAGACTCAGATCGCCATTTTAACAGAGAAGGTTGAACGCATAGCTTTTGCAAACAACCGCAATTCTCGCTATGACAGACCAAGGCGATTTAACTCTCATTATAGGCGCCGATCACAGACACCTAAAAGACAACATTCTGGCATATGTTGGTATCACTGCAAATTCACTGAGAAGGCAAAACATTGTACTCCACCGTGCAATTTTAAACAGCCGGAAAACTAATTCCGAAATCACATGTGGCGCAATGTGATTTCAATTTTAATACAACTAGCCGCCTTTTCATTTACGATCCTACTTCTCGTCGTCATTATTTAATTGATAGTGGAAGCGACGTTTTTGTCATGCCATATACTCCTAAAATGACTTTTGTGGCACCGTCTAACATAACATTGTACTCAGCTAATAATTCTCTCATCAAAACATTTGGCACTAAAAAAGTTACACTTAGTCTTAATTTACGTCGTGAATTTAATTGGACATTCGTGGTTGCCAACGTTTCCAAACCCATAATTGGTGCAGATTTTTTAAAGCATTACGGTTTATTAATTGATTTAAAAAATTCTTGTCTGAGAGACCCATTAACAAATTTATTTAATAAAGGCACCACTATTTGCGCCAAAGATCAAAATATAACTTTAATATCTAGTAACAATAAATTTTTTCAAATTTTGAATAAATATAAAGATATTTTGCTACCATATCCGAGTGAAATGAAACCAAAACATAATACTGTGCAAGAATCATTACTAAAGGCCAGCCAGTTTTTTCACTCCCTAGGCGTTTGAATCCAAAACAATTAACTATAGCCAAAAAAGAATTCCAAATTATGATACAACAAGGTATATGCAGACCTAGCAAATCAAGTTGGTCCAGTCCACTCCATATGGTGCCGAAATCGAATGGAGATTTTCGTCCCGTCGGAGATTATCGTGCACTAAATAGGCAGACGCAGAAAGACAGTTACCCTTTACCGCATCTGCATGATTTTTCACAACAACTACATGGTAAACAAACTTTTTCTAAAATTGACCTAACCCGAGCATATCACCAAATTCCTGTACATCCGGATGATGTTCAAAAAACAACTGCAATTACTACATCTTTTGGCCTTTTCGAGTTTTTATATATGCCTTTCGGTTTATCTTATGCAGCACAAACCTTTCAACGCTTTATGAAAGAGGTTCTTTATGGTCTCGATTTTACTTTTGTTTACTTAGACGATATTTTAATTAGTAGTATTTCCGAGCAAGAACATCTTACTCACCTTGATATTGTTTGCCAACGTCTTTCTGAATATGGAATCAGAATTAATTCTGCAAAATGTGTTTTGGGAGTAAAATAACTTTCCTTTTTAGGCTATTCGGTAAACAAAGATGGAATTAAACTCTCCCAGACAGAGTTGAACCTATACTTAAATTCGAACGTCCACAAACTGTGAAACAACTTCGGAAATTTTTAGGATTATTAAATTATTATCGGTGTAACATCTCTCATGCTGCCCACACACAGGCTTTATTATGTGAATATCTTAAAGGTCCAAATAAAACTGACAGTAGAAAAATTAATTGGACGGAGGAAGCTAATAAAGCTTTTGAGCAATCCAAGCAACAGTTAGCTAATGCAGCTCTTCTCTTTCACCCTTCTCCAGATGCTCAACTTGTGTTACATGTTGATGCTTCGAACTTTTCGGTTGGCGCTGCGTTACATCAAGTAACAGTTAATGGATTACAACCTTTAGGATTTTTTTTCACGCAAATTAACGGACTCGGAGAAAAAGTACTCCGCATATGATCGTGAATTATTGGCTGCTTACTTGGCCATCAAACATTTTAGGTATATGGTTGAAGCACGAACTTTTACGCTTTACACTGACCATAAGCCACTCACTTATGCATTCCAACAGAAAAGTGACAAATGTTCTCCGAGACAATTACGACACTTGGATTACATAGGCCAATTCACAACGGATATTCAGTACATTAAAGGGGTGGAAAATATACCTGCTGATATACTTTCTCGAATTGAGACTATTACATGCCCAAACCCGGTAAATTATACTTTACTAGCAGAAGAACAAACTAGGGATAAAGATCTTCAAAACCTACTAACTGAAAACTCAACAGATTTAAATTTATGGAAATTAACATTACCAGACAGCTCCATTGATTTATACTGTGATATTTCTAATGGTAAAATTCGCCTTTTTGTCCAAAATCACAGAGACGACATATATTCGAAGTACTTCATAACCTTTCTCATCCAGGTAGAAAAGCAACCGTGCGTCTAATCACCGATCGTTTTGTGTGGCCTGGTATGCACACGGATTGTCTCACGTGGACAAAGACTTGTATTCCATGTCAACGCTCTAAAATCTCTAGACACACCCACAGTCCTGTTCTTAATATTTCTGTTTTAGATAAACGTTTTTTATCACATCCATGTAGACTTAATAGGGCCCCTTCCCACGTCACAAAACTCAACTTACTGTTTAACAATAATTGATCGATTCACACGATGGTTGGAGGCGTAGTTCCTGCATAATATTGAAGCTGACACGGTTGCCAAAGCTCTTTATAAGACTTGGATTTCTCGTTTTGGTGTTCCTGGTATCATTACTACTGACCGTGGACGCCAATTCGAATCCAGACTTTTTATATCTCTAACCAATTTCTTAGGAGTCAAACACATTCACACCTGTGCGTACCATCCTCAGGCGAATGGTTTAATTGAAAACTGGCACAGGACCTTAAAAGCTGCACTAAAGGCTCACTTATTAGACAGATGGGTTGACATTCTCCCTACCGTGGTTTAAGGACCACACTGAAACCTGATCTTGGAGCTACTCCGAGCGACCTAGTATATGGCCAAACGATACGTCTTCCTGGTGAATTTTTTACCTTTTCGCCTCAGGATATAAATACTCCCACTTTTATCAAGCAATTAAAGGACACAATGCAACAGTTGACGGCTCGGCCAACTACATCTCACAACAAGGCGAAGTTTTTCGTACCTCAAGACCTAAAAACCTGCAGTCATGTTTTCCTACGGTACGATGCATTGCGTACTCCTCTTCACCCTCCTTACGATGGACCTTTCCCAGTTGTCAGCAGACGGGATAAGTTTTTCACAATCAGCAAGGGAGGAAAGGAGATAGTAGTGTCTATTGATCGTCTGAAACCAGCATATCTCCTGGCAGATTATTCAGACTCTTCTGCGAATAACTCTTCAGCCTCTAACAAAGATCTCCAGGACAAGACGCAGGCGGCACAACCAATCATGGATCAGATTCCTTCTACTATGCTATCTTCAAGGCAGCAAACTTCAAGATATGGCCGCAAAATTAGACATCCAATGAGATTTGCAGAACGTGTTCACCAGGAGGGGGGTACTGCGGCGACGTAACTCAAAATATTACCTCGTGCAAAAGCAAATGCAGCTATTTCATTTCTGACTTTTCCTTTTTTCCTAATGGCATCTCGAGACATTTTTTCGATTCTTCTGCCATTTTGTATTGTAAGCTGTTCACTTCATTTTCTCTCCAGATGTTGAGAGATGTAAAGCAAACTCCTACGAATTTTACATTAAATATTTAGGCTTGCAACGATATCGTTGTTGTTATCTTCATTTATTTCCTCCTCCTTCACACACACACACACACACACACACACACACACACACACACACACACACACACACATATATATATATATATATATATATATATATATATATTTAGTTTTTATTCATTTTTCAAATATACCGGTCATTTTTGAAACACTGTATATACACAGTTGTTCATTTAAATTTACTTTATCT